>QNQO01002934.1:0-85453 GCA_003290165.1 Berberis thunbergii | reverse complement strand
TTAAGTTTCAAGATGCAAAAGCTGAGCATGATCATGGATCAAACTGAGGCAGGTAGGCTTTTACTGCACTTAAGATTTCAATCTTTCACAATCATAGCTCTCTGATCTTGTCTATCCATGCAGTAAAATAGGTAGCTGGCTAGTTTTACCAGAGTTGGGACAATACCACAATGCAACCCACTTGACAAACCAACGATACCTATGGTCACATCAATCAGAGACCTAAGCTAGAGAGAAAGGAATACAATATTATATACATTACAATACAAAGGAAGAAGGGACCCCACTTATCTCAACACCTCCCTCTCCCTATCCATCTATCTATCTTGCTTTCTTTCTTACGTTCTCAGCTTTCAATTCAATGCTGAAAAAAATCGGTGCTGTGTATAGAAGAAATCAAAAGAAGAAAGAGAAAAAGATTCTGTGAAGGTGTAGAACAGAATAGAGATAGACAGGGCTTGAGGGACGGCCAGAAAGTAAAGAGAGGTCTATCGATTGCCAAAGAATGTGGTGTGGTGTGGTGTGGTGTGGACTCAAGTGGATGATGGAGAGAAAGAGAGATAGAAAAGAGTTTGTAGGTCCCAACCCTAAATGCGGCGAGACGCAGAGTGCAAATGGAATCAACCCATACAACACTCACACCTCACAAATAAAAAAATCTTTATGCAACAAATGGGACGAGTAGTGAGTGTTTCTTGTATTGTATTTGATGCTTTGTATGCAGATGGTAGATAGATAAATAGATAGGTAAAAGAATTGTGATTTCACTTTTCGAGTTAATTTCGGTTTTCTGATTTTAAGAAATATTTTAGTGTATAAATAAAAAATGTAAAATTTTTTAGGATATATAAAATGTATATAACTAATCTCTAGAGTAGATGAAATATGTAAAAAATAATAATAATAAAGCCTAAATATCAAGAAATAAAACAAACATGAAATCAATGTATAATTAGAAAATCAGAAAATAACTTCAAAATTCAATATATTTATGCAAAATCTCAGAAAAAAAACCTTCGAGAATGTAATTTTTGTTAAAAAATAGCGAAAAAAATAATTTTTTTGCCTTTTTTCTTTAGTAATTTAAAAAACAAAAATTTCAAAAAAAAACACGATCCTTAGGATTAGTTCATTAGGTTCCATCAATTCATGCCAATTAAATTTGGTTCTATTTTCAAGTTTTATTGAATCTAATCCCAGTTGATTATAAGATTTGTGAGGTCACGAACGTGATATCTTTTCTTCATTGCACCTCCATTGATTCTTGCGACAAAGCGCATGTGTAAAGATTGAACTAACACAACCAGGTCAAGAGTAGACCAGACTATAGTTTAGTGAACAAGATGAAAGACTGACGTACAAGGCAAGCATATAATGTAACCCTAATCTTTTGGACTTCTTACAAACTATGGACTTTCATCATAATGGTTTCCATTACCAAAACCCTCGTAGTTTCGAAATGGTTTATAGTGCTTCTTAGCTTACCACCACTTATTTTTGTCTCTAAGTTACAATTCGCTTAATCAATTTATTTAAAATTAGACGCCTTTTCATCACGCTACCCTTCACTCTGTTGACACTGTAATTAAATTAATGGATTAAATTATGAAAGGTATTTTTGCGAAGACAATAAATAATTGAATGTATGACGTGGATCCCATGCACCTTGTCTGCCCCACTCCACTCTCAAACAATTTTATATGTTTTCATGAAAAACAAAGAAACATAGAGCCGATTCCTCTGCTGACATCCGCCGCACCCCGCTTTCAACTTGCCTTTGCCACCAATCATCAATGCTTTCTGGGCTCCACTTTTCTTCTCTTTGATTCCTCCTATCTATTCTCACAACACGTCTCTTTTCACTATCCAAAAGCCACGTAAAACCCCACAAACCCTTCTTTGTTTATGGCTGGCCTTTTCAAAGCTAACAAACAACCATACCAAAGAATCAGAAACCAAAGAAGAAGTATATAAGAAGTAGAAGAAAATCAATAATATATACCATGAGAGGTTCATGAACTTGACCAATTCCATCCCCAATTTCATAATTATATATATACTTTGTGAGAATGATGGTGATATCGATCATAATTATATACTTAATTCACATAATTTAGGGTTGCATAGGTTGTGATTTATAGATCATAGTGATTTCATTTTTCACATATTTCAAGTGGTGCATTTTGAGTACTTTGTATGTTAAATCTTTGTGCAAGCTAACGTTGATTAGTAGTAATATTATATTACTACCCACAGATTAACAAACAGTATCAGAAGAACAAGAGATAGAAACCAAAATTAAAATAAGCTAAAATGATTATTACATTAAGAGTCATATATTTTATTTGATATTCACCTTAAAAGAAAACATAGACATAGGAAGAGTGTTTTTCACCGACAAACTCATCTTTCCCGGAAAAAGGAAATCCTGTGCCGGATTGTTACTACAAAAGGAAAGGTAAGAAGAAGAAAAATTTCTCAACCCGATACCAAAAAATCGGGGGAAAACAAAAAAAAAACCAAAATGAACATTCAAATTCAACTCCACTCAGTCGTAAGTGAACAAAGGATTCACAGATAAAATTCATTTCTAATTTCCGTGGGAAAATTGAATTTCCTGTTCTAAACGAAGAGATTCAAAAGCTTCTTTTCACCGCTGCAAGACTGATCTCTACCACCACTGTCCGATGTAGTAGTCACGGAATCCTCCGAGTTCATAGACGGAGTAGCTGGCCTAGTCTTCACAGTCCCTCCTCCTCCTCCTCCTCCAGTCTTGATGAACATTTTTCTAGGTGTCAAAGAAAGATCAAGATCTGTTGTTGCTGCTGTTTGCAATCTGTTCAAGTTGTTAGTAACATCCATTGGTTTTCGCTTGGATAGAAAGTACCGATCTCTAATAAGCTTAAACTGATTATGGTCTCCTCCACTACCTCCACATCCAAGATCAACTTCCGATTTCTCATCAAACTCAGGGAGGAGAATTCCGCCTAAAACATCACTGATTGGTCGTAATGTACCGCCGCGGAGAATTGTGTCCACCGCAGTCTGGCACACGTGCCAGTTTCCTGTCCATAAAAGCCCTACTGCTCCATTAACTGGATTTACTGTACGTCCACACGCTTCGAACAAAAGTGACTGAAACAAAGCTGAAATCCAAACCCGAAACATTAAAACAAGATCAATTACAAAACGATAATGACTTGTGTAGCTATAGATAAGAAGTACAAAAAAAAAAAAAAAAAAAAAAAACTCTGGATCTTACCAGGTCTCTGGGTTTCTGGTACGGAAGAAATGAAGGACATGAGGCCGGCACGGCCGAAGAACTTAGCAACAAAGACAGTTGCGTGCCCTTGAGCTTCTGGGCTTTCGATCCATTGCAAACACGGTCGGAGAATGCAAGACTCACTGCATCCTTTACGAAGCACTCGACACCCGTTGCAACTCATTTTTCGTTTTTCGTATTGTTTATGTTAACAATAGAAGATGTTCTATACTATCATCAACAAACAACAACCACTAGATATTAAAAGGGAAAACAAAATGTTGTGAAAAATAGACCAGAGAAACAAAGAGCCCAAGAAATGAAGGAGTTGAAAGAGGGATGGAGAGTGTAGATATATAAGGCAGGAAAAGCATATGAGAGAAAATACAAATGGGGTGAGTGGGGTTGGGTTAGAATTTAACTATGGTTAAGAAAAAAAAGTCGTGGGTTAAGTTTTAGGTTCCAAACTCCTGGCGCGAGCGGCTCCGTGTTTCCGCGAAAGGGTGTTGTGGACCGTTGGATTCTTGGATTCCTTGCGTGGATGTCCAAATTTTAGAGAATATGTAAAATATATATATATAGTAAATGTCCATCTCTTGGAGCAGAAGCCTGGAGAGCAAGTTGAGGGGGGAAATTACTATTTTGACCAACAAGTGGGTGTGATATTTTACATATTGAAAGGAACATATGGGAGAGCATCTATAATTTGCAATATTATTTGATTATTGAGTTTTTTTTTTATAATTACCGGCTTTAACCAAATCATCATGCACACCCTAGTTTATAAACTATCTATTGCTTTTTAATTTAAAAAAAATATTATGGGATTGGATTCTAATAATGAAAAAAAAAAAAATTTTGAATAATCATAGAATTTCATACAATAATGCCTTTCGGTAGTCAATGACTAACGCGAGTAATAATGTTTTAGTATTCCCAAACCAAAAGTGTTTCATCGAAAAAAAGCAAGAATTTATATGTGCATTACATAGATGAGCATCATCGATATGAAATGAACTTATAATCAAGGAATCAACAACAATACAATAATAAGTACAACATATAGCTTATGTGTGCTTGGAGTAATACTACAGTGCATCGAAAAAATGTTTGGTATTTCGCCTGGTGGATACCAAGCACTGTTGGATTGTATCGAAATAAGTGTTTAAATATCAGGCACTTTCCCAGTGCACTTAAGAAAAAGTCGTGTGCTTGATCATAAATTGCGGTCTTACGCATACATATTTCATTTCACTTACTTTATATGTACTTCTCGTTGGGTGCACCGAACGTTGGTTCAACCCTATAAAGCCAAACATAGTCATAGGGATCTAGCATGAATAATTAAGGACGACTTTTTTTTTAATGTGGATGATCTAATGGTTTACTTGGAGCACTAATGTTGATTATTGATTTATAAGTTTCAACATCAAATAATTTCATTCCATAGTAGAACGTTAGAAATTTTTCGATGAAGTCAAATTAATCCATTCTTATGTAATCATTTTGGACAATTGTACTAATCAAATCGTCCCAAGTTTAGCTAAACTTGGCAAACCATTATGCACAAAACATGGGCCAAGCCATGCTTAGGTACAAATGGGCATAAAAATTTACTCATTTTAATTGAAAAATTGCACCTGAAATGTTTGTTCATGTTTTATGTATTAAGAGTTAGGCAATATGTCCCCAGTTATTTGTTATTCTCCTAATTTTGGTATTGATTGGATGGTCCATGGACTTTATGGTCATATTTTTGGAGGATTTTTTTAAATGCAATCTTTATGTGTGATTAGTTCATGCATGAGCTCACCCCCATGTGTTGCATTTTTTTTTGTGGGTTTTGGTGATAAAATTAATTAATTAAAATGAATACAATTTTCTTATGGTAATCAATTTTAAGTAATAATGACATGGAATTTTTATTTTTATTTTTATTTTTAAACCCGTGGAGCTTCTACGGAGCCTAGTATTAGAGTATTGAGTTGTGTATGGGAGGGTGGTTCGTCGAACCCACTCTACCTTTCTCTCCATGGGTTTGAAGAAATTGGAGAGGGTAGAGTTGGTACGATCACGTGCAGACTACCCTCTCAGACACAAATAAGTGTTTTCACTTTTCAGATCTGACTCTCTAAAAAAACTTTTTACCTATAATTTATTAAAATTTACAATGGATGTCTCAGTTTACGCAAAAAATCAAATAATGAAAAAATATTCGATTATTTTTCAAAAAAAAATTTCTTCGAATTCTACGGTTTGAATTTAAGCTATAGAGAAGTAGATGTAGACAAATGCAACTAGTAATCCATCAAACTCCAATATAAAACCCAAAGAATTAAATGAGGGGTCACTGGCCTTTAATATTCTAATGCCAAGATAAACCATCATCATCTTCTTCCTCATTGTCAATATCAACACCATCTTAATCTAAACCTTATCTCATTCACCTCTCATTATCTTGAACTAATTTCATCATAATCTAGACCATTATAATATTATGATAAGAAGCCGATATCTTTTATCCACATATAGGCATATAATTTCTTGTTTTCGTCAATTCAACCAGTATCCAATGCTTAGAACTATTTTTCTCAATTGTCTCATTCGCATATTTTGATTTTTTAGTGTTATTTGAAGCACCGCAGTTGTGGATTAGTTTTACATCTTGGGTTTTACGGACTTGTTTAGTTTCATAACTCATAAGATAGCGCGGCTATAACTATTTTTAAACAACATAAATAAATAAATATATAAATAAATAAAACACGAAACATATAGAATGAACATTAATTAGGTTTTGGTGAGAAATAAAGAGTGAGTTGTCCAAATCATTTAGATGTGGCGTCTTTATCCATTCCACAGAGTGGATCTGATAAAGTGCTTTGTACACCTAACCCTAATATCCACAGAGTTTGGAGTCCTTCGTGATAAGATAAGAAAGACAGGTAGTCAAAAAAATATGGCTGGTAATTAGATTGTAGAAGATGAGTGTATACAACAACTCCACGATACCCAAACTCAAATAGAAATTTGTGATCCATGCACATGTTAAACATTTTAATTTTCAATTAGATTTGGCGTCGATTAGGTCTAACAAATAGCATATTTTATGGCTGAGGTCTCAGGTCAGTAACAAGAAGAAGAACAAGAACATTCAATTGGAGGCATGCATTATTGTTGGCGCGCGCACCTAGATCTACTATACATAGTAACGATATTATTATCAACTTAAACATCGTAACTTGAGCCTACCATCCGGAGCATGGGTGTGGAGTTTTTATCTTAAAATACCTCGTTACTATTAGGGAGTTGACCACTCATTTATAAACCTTTGTGACAACTCCACCTTACTTGATGTGGGACTATTCAAGCCAACTTCATCCCAACAATCTCCACATTTTGCGCGAATTGTCACACATCCTACAATCCATCTACTAGTCTGCAACATCTCGAAGTACACCTCATCCGGACTTGTAGGATACATTCTCTTGGTAAGGATCTGGAACCTAATCTAGATCCATTCATCTGGCGGACCGCACATATGCGATGCTCTACCTGGCTAGCTACCTCACGCCTAATTCCCAGAACAATGTGCCGCCTGCACCTCCACCTCGGACCTCGCACATGCGATGCTCCACCTGGCTCGCTACCTCGCGCCTGATCCCCAGAACAATGTGTTGTCTTGTACCACTTGCCAGGTCCTCACCGAACCATCGCTCTGATACCACTTGTTGGTGCGCGTATAGTAACAATATTGTCCCCAACTTAAACACCACAACTTAGCCCTACCATCCAGGCCATGGGTATAAGTTTTTATCTTAAAATACCTCGTTACTATTATGAACACCTTATTTGATGTAAAACTATTCAAGCCAACTTCATCCCAACAATTATATTTCCATGAACTTCACATTTCAAGTTTGGGATGGATGGACCATAGATGAAGTTCATTACTGATTATGTGATAAGACTCATTATTGAGGTTGAATCTTGCCCAAGTCTGGTCCGAGTTATATGCTTGATTCTTCGTTCATTATTCCTATAGATAGTAATTTGTTTTGGGGATATACTGACAGTGTTGATGCGTTCAAATTTTTTATCTTCAACATCTGACCAGCAAAACAATGTTAGATTGTCAAAGACCACATGTTTAGTAGTTGAAGGCACTTCGATGTGTAAGTAAGTTAACCGAATGAGAAATTGAACTTGGATAGAGTATAGTTGTAGTGTTTTTCAAATCTGGTGTCTTTTCTGTCCCATTTACTTTATATAATAAGAGTAATTAACTATGTGCGTGACTTAAGCATACATGGTGCAATGAAGGGGTACGTCTCTCACAACAGTCTCCTCATTCATTGAGATACGTCCTTGAAGAGAGAGATTCCCACCATGACCTGATTTGTAACATGTTTGTTCTTTGAGGGGGTAGATTCGTGGGGCTTGAAATATGGGCCCTTAATCCTGGGTTGTGTGATCCATTACTTAAATATGGTTTTGAGCTTTAGTGGTTTGGACTCATTGAGAAAAATGAGTTATAATTCAAACAAAAAAAATCATTTTCAATCAGTTCAGTGGGGGGGGGGGGGGGGGGGGGACCTTCCACTAAATTTGAATGATTTGTGTGGATGCTAAGAAACAGTCAAAAGCAAACTTGAGTTTTTTTCAAGACTTTTATCCACACAAAGTGTCTCTTCTTCTTTCTTAAAACTTCAAGATCAGTTTTGTCTATCTGAACTGAGTGTGAGAAATAAGGGTGTGAAGCCATGGCTCAATATGGTGCAAAAGTGGTAGTGCCAATTGACCCCAAGAAGCCGCCATCGGAACAGAAAGTACCACTACATAACCGCTGGCACCCCGCGATACCATGGGTGGCGGAGGTCACAGAGGGAGAGTTGTTTAGAGTTGAGATGATGGACTTCACTGGTGGTGCTATTACTGATTCTGACTCTGCTCTTGACGTCAAAAAAGTTCAAAATTCCTCTGTAAGTCATCTCATGCATATTTCTTATCAAAACACAAAATACTATAAGCATTTTTTCAGAAGTGGTGGGCTGGATGATGATTCGGCCCATCATTCTTAGCCCAAGCCCATGGTTGAAACCCTACAAACAGCCTTAACTGGTCTATTTCATTATCAGTGTCAAATTTCCATCACTCTATAAGATAGTGATGCGTTCAAATCTGGTCTCCCAAAGATCTGATTTGCAAAATAATATTAGATTGCTAAAAACCACATCTTTTGTGGTTGAAAGCACTTTGATGCTTAAGTCAATAAATCTGTAGGAGAGAATTCAATTTAGACAGCGTATAATTCAGTTAAAATTGCATATCGAATGTTTCATTTACCTTATAGAATATCCGTTATTAATTCTCTGCTTGACTTAAGCATATAGGCGTTGTAAGGGAAGACGTTATTTGTAACAGTTTCCTCCTTCATTGAGATACGGCCTTGGGGAAGTGATTCCTGTCTGACTTATCTCCTCTGTAACGTCTATCTTCTCTTAAAGGGAGAGATCCGTTGGGCCTAAATTCAAGCCCTTGATACGGTCTATTATGAAGACTCCTTTTCAGGCCTTTTGGATCGGGCCTAGACTAAAGTGTATGTTCTTCGTGATAGATGTCTTTTTTGCCACATATACGGTCATGATCGAATGCTTATTTGATGTGTCATCAGATAGGCTGTTAACTAGTTTATGACATCGAGCTCCTCTTGCAACTAATGTTAACATACCATGCCAAATTCAATTGTTAGAGGCGGCATATTATCAATTGTTACTTTGTTAAGACTTTCTTCTCAATAATCTGAACTGAAATTTTGAACTAGTAACTCATTTCTTGGCAATCGAATACGTGTTGGTTTCATCCAAAAAAAACATTAATAATTCATATAATGTCTAAAGAAAACGATCATGTATCTCGAGAAAATTCGAATGATTTGTTATCAACCATAGTTATCAGGGGACCATCAAGCTTCAATAGAATAGTCAAGCATTTGTCATCTCTGACTGTTGCCATCCTCCTCCAATGGATTCCATTTTGTTTCAAGTTTAAACTAGAGAAGTCAAGCAAACAACACCTAAACTTCATCTGGTTCAGCCATGGCACCTCTCACTCCAAAACTTGTTATACCCATAGACTTGAAGAAGAAGCCACGGGAACAGAACCCACCCCTTCACAATAGATGGCACCCTCATATACCCCCAGTCACTCAAGTCAGAGTTAATGAACTCTTTAGAGTGGAGATGGTTGATTGGACTGGTGGTGCCATTCAAGATAATGATTCTGCCTTGGATGTTAAATCTGCCGATCTCTCCACTGTAAGTTTATTTTTTCATGTAAACATGTGCTATCTCTACGAGTGAACATGTTGCTTATCAAATTTTCCTATTTGGATTTCCATTATCTAGTATTGACTCGTGTAACTAGTCCATGCTAAACTCATCCATATTGATACCATGAGGAAGTGTTAGTAGACCAACTATGAACTTGATTACTTCGAGTAGTACTGTGGTTAATTCGAGTGACCTATATCTATTACTTATTGAGCATGTCGTTGATCATAGAAGATTTAAATACTGATGTAGGTGCATTACCTCAGTGGACCAATCAGAGTTGTGGACATGGATGGTGTTCCAGCTATGCCTGGTGATCTCCTAGCAGTCGAAATCTGTAACTTGGGTCCTCTTCCTGGAGATGAATGGGGTTTTACAGCAACATTTGACAGAGAAAATGGGGGTGGGTTTTGACTGACCATTTTCCTTGTGCTACTAAAGCTATTTGGTATTTCGAAGGGATATATGCCTACTCGCCTCAAATACCAGGTGAGAACTTGTCAACCCAATACCAAAATCAATAACTGTAGCCAATGTTTATATGAATTACTCAATTACGAACAGGGGATATTTAGTTATGAAATGTAAATTTCATACATTCACATTTGCACTGACCTATGGCTTGGGCCACTTGGCAGGTGTTAGATTTCCAGGCTTGACACACCCTGGAATAATTGGAACTGCACCATCTATGGAACTCTTGAAAATATGGAATGAAAGGGAAAGACATCTTGAAAAACATGGTACTAACACTTTGAAATTATGTGAGGTTCTACATACAAGACCACTGGCAAACTTGCCAAATCCCTTGGGTGCTCTTCTAGGCAAGGTACCACATTTTACTATCTATGAAGGTTACCCGTGTTTTCCCCCCTCTAACTAGTAAAATATCTTGGCGAACATTTTCAATACATAATATCCAATAACTAATAAACTACAGAGAACTAAGAAAAACCATCTAACGGGTAATGACTCTTTGCAGATAGAAGAGACCACTGCGGAGTGGGGAAAGATTGCTCTAGAGGCTGCAAGGACAATTCCAGGAAGAGAAAATGGAGGAAATTGTGATATCAAGAATCTTAGCAGAGGTGCTAAAGTATACCTTCCAGTGTTTGTAGAGGGAGCGAATTTTAGCACCGGTGATATGCATTTCTCTCAAGGTGATGGTGAAGTATCATTCTGCGGAGCAATTGAGATGAGTGGATTCCTAGAGCTCAAGTATGTCCAATGCACTATCACTTTCATATCTTATTGCGTTGCACAGCGGTTGCTCCCATAATTTTCATACTACATATCCTGGTTTAATTAAGAATTTTGGTCTGCCTAATACTCTGCATATGCTCTGTAGTTTTTTGTTTTCAGTCCCTTCTTTTCCATTTGTTTTGGTTACACTTATTCCATGCACACTGTGATTTCTAGACCCAACTCTGCCATATGCCATTATTGAACATCTCCCGACTCTCATTTAGTCTTCTTTGCACCCTTAGAAAAGGCATTTATATGTGCATTGAAAACTACAGTTTTAATTACTTTCTAAATGGATCCTCTGTCATTCTTATGCTAACCGGAAACTACACTGTCATACCATAAGGTGTGACATCATCAGGGGTGGAATGAAAGAGTACTTGACGCCAATGGGACCAACCCCACTTCATGTGAACCCAATCTTTGAAATAGGCCCAGTCGAGCCAAGATTCTCAGAATGGTTGGTGTTCGAAGGCATCAGTGTTGATGAGAGTGGAAGACAACACTACCTTGATGCAAGCGTTGCGTACAAGCGTGCAGTCCTCAATGCTATTGATTATCTCTCCAGATTTGGCTACTCCAAAGAACAGGTATATCTATTAGGTCTTCCCCCAATTAAGGCCTACAAAACCAAAATGCTGACTGCAAGATAGCAACAATACCTCAAAAGTTATGTTAGATAATAATATCGGTTCTAATGACATGATGGTGGTTAACAGGTTTATCTACTACTGTCATGCTGCCCATGTGAAGGAAGGATTTCAGGAATTGTCGATGCTCCCAATGCTTGTGCCACTCTAGCAATTCCAACTGCTATATTCGACCAGGTATCTATCAACTCCCATTCCCCCAACCACTTGGTATTGCTCTCAAAAATCATAGTCGTTAAATGGACTATTTGTTATCTGCAGGATATTCGCCCCAAGTCCAGCAAAGTACCAGTCGGTCCGCGAGTAGTGAGGACACCAGATGTACTAAAATGCACTTATGATGGAAACTTGCCAATCACAAAGAACCCTAGTGGCAGTACATAGTTTGTGATATTTGTATCTATGCATACCTAAGAAATTGCATCTACCTCTATTGATGAATTTCAAAATCATGTTTAAAAACTTGGCAATCAGTCCTCATTGCCTCAAGTTGAACTAAATCGCTTGCTAGAGTTAGCTGAAGCATCTATATAAAGTGTCAGTTTCGTCTTTCATTCATTTCTTGAAGTCTTTCTAATCTGAGTTCTGATATCCATCACCATGTGCAGAAACTGTCTGTCTCAAGTTCGAAAGATGCAGTTTAGAGAAGCTATATAAACCTTGTTCTAACTAAATTAGCAGGAGTTATTGTCCAAGTCCTTTTGTGTAGAATGCTAAATATTCTGTCTGTCCATTTCAGAATCGTAAAAGGACAGAATACTATTAGACCCACTTCAATCTATACTTATTCCAAACCCTCAAAAGTAGTCTAATGCCCTGCAAACTTGATTTAAGCTACGAAAATACGACAATATTCATCAGTTGTATGTGTACACTACACCAAATTGTCGTTTTTGTAATAATCTCCTATCACTTTTGAACTGTAACAGTTCATCAAACAATTTCAAATCAAAACTAAATTCAGTCAAAAAAATGAAAAACCGTTTCACAAAAAAGTGATACAATAAATTGGATCACCGTGAATAGTATCACTTGAAACACCATACTCTTCATGGTGATACAATAATTGTTACAGCTCAAAATGATATTGTTTTTTGGGTTGTTACAAAAATGTCAATTTTGTGTAGTGGTACTATTATACACTTGTTAATAATGCAATTGCTCTTACAGGTTACAACTTCAAATGCTCGTGTAAATGAGGATTTTGGATGACATCCCAGTTGCTATATCAATTGTTTCTAAAATTTTGCCACTTTAGCCTTCTCAAATCTCAAAAAGGAATCTAAAACAAATAATGTAAAGTGAGAATAGGAAACTAAGTTTTATAATCAGGATGATGTGGTATCATCAAATGAGGTTTTTTATGACCTCAAGATGTACATAAACATTTTAGGGATTTTATCATTCTTTTAGGATCACGCCACGTTACTCTGATTATAAAATATGATTACGAAAACCTGATTTCAGGTTTAATTAGGATCAAGCGTGCCTCCTAAGGTTTAATTAGATTCAGGTTGTCCAAAAAGGATCCTAATCATTCACTGTCACACTATATCCACAAGAATCAAAACTTTACAAAATGGATTCCAAAGCAAAATTGTGTGTTTCGTTCAACACTTTTTTCTAAAGGAAGAACAAACTTCACTTTTGACCCCCATCAATCAGCATATATTACCACCACATTTCAATCCTTGATAGCCATTTGATTCATGATGTCATAAATCTTACACCGTATGTTCGTCTAGATGCACATTTGGTGGGGGGGGGGGTAAACCGTTAGATTAAAGTAGAAGTTCATGTGTATCAATCTGGGTCATTAGATTTATTGAACGGCTCAGATTCACGGATTTGATTTTTTTTTTTTTTTTCATCTCTGTCTTTCTCAATTTCTCTCTCTCTCATTTTCACTCTTGAGGCAATGCAGCAGCAGAGCTTCTTCAATTCCAAACACCAATCGCTCCCTTCTGAAACCCTTGATTCAATGGCAAGTGATAAACATAGTAGATGAAAGGGATAAACATGTATACATGCAAAGCTGCAAAAGGTTCTATTAAAATTTTGAAGAACAAAAACTTTGGTACATCAGTCAGGCATCTTCACAAATCGAGCGACTCCACGTAGAGATCAGTGCACCAACTCCTCTCCACCTTCACTCAAAGTAACGAAAACAAGTTCTTCTTCTTCCCTGCTTTCGTATTTCTTCTTCTTCACGTTTTTAGTTCACAGCAACAGAGGGTTGTGACAGTCTGACAAAGCAAAGAGAAATTGCACACGAGCGTTATTCTTCACTTCAACCTCCCAGGCTCCTTTACTAAACACAACAACAGAAGAAAACCAACAGTGGGGCGAGAGAGGGTTGCGACAGTCCGAAAGAAGAAAACCAACAGAAGTCACAAACAGAGCAGCCTCGACAATCACCTGCGATTCAGCCAGAGAATTCGAGGTGAGAAAGAATTAGCCACGCCTGCAGTCATTCATCTCATAAAACTCTTTTCCAATGCCGCGCGGTGGTTGTCTCTTGGCAACTTATTCTCCTACAAAATCTTCATCTCTGCCATGTTCAGTCTTCTCTTCCTCGCCACTCTCATCGTCCTCTTGACCACCAATTATCTTAGCGAATTTCAGTGAGGCAATCTATTGTCAATGAGCTGATTGTTACACACACTAAAGCCTTTTTGTCCATCAATTTATCAATTGGTTTTGTGTTTTATGGTTTTTTGTGCTTTTGTGGTGTTGTTGAATGAGGTTTTATTAGGTCTAGTGATGGCTGTTTTAATTGGTTGACAGAGTGAATAAGCTATGCTGCTGCATTGCCTCAAGAGTGAAAATGAAAGAGAGAGAGAGAAATTGAGAAAGACAGAGATGAAAAAAAAATAATTTCAAATCCGTAAATATGAGTCGTCCAATAAATCTAACGGCCCAGATTGATACACATGAACTTCTACTTTAATCTAACGGTTACCCTTCTACTTATAGTTTGAAAAAATTAATACTATTTTGTTTAATACATTTTGCATATGTATCTTGACATTGAATTGAAACTAATTTATATATTATTATATTTAATTTTTATAAATTACAATTCATAATAAAAAAATAAAAAATAAACCGCTTAGACCTCTGGACGTTAGTGCCTTGCTCGTCGTTGCTTACCCCTAGCGATTTTTAAAACAATGTCTAGACTTGAAACATGCAAACATGTGATGACACCGACTTGTTATTAATAGATTCAGATGATGAGGTCAAGGGCTTTTAGGTATTGTGTCATTTTCTAATTGACTTATTAGTTTGTTTAAAGTAATCCGGCATGCTCAATACATTTCCAATAACTGTATTGTAGACCAAAATGAGACTATTTGTACATTTACATTTGCCAAAAATGCACCCTACAAAACGTATACATTTATACATTTGAAAATACTTGAAAACCGAGTTTTGCAATTAGAAGACGATGAATCCTCGAGACTTGTAAACCTTCTCATATCATGTCACATCACCCTGTTTGTAAAACTTGATGAAGAAATCTAATTACCAACAACATTCTTATATTTTCAACCAAAATGTGTATTATACATCCATGTTTTGGACCAGACGACCTCTGATAGGTATCCAATCCAACGATAACTTTTCGACAATATTAGGGTGACGCTATTTCTCTCGTTACTCCAAGAAGCACCCAATCCCAAATGAGACCCACGCCCTTAAATTCCAAAAGCTAACTAGAAATAAAAAAAAGAGAAGAGAGCTGTCTTTGCCTTTTACTCTCTTTTCCCCGTTTGATGGCCGTAAGGCCTTTGGGATTCAATCTTCTATCAAAACATCATCGCCACCTCTTCATCTCCTCATTAGCCTCATCACCACCGTCTCTCTTCGCCTTCCGGAGGATCTTCAGCACAACCCCACTCGCCCAACCGGCACAGCAAACTCGGACCAAATCGTCGAATTCACCACCCCAATCAGAAACGCTGGCACAGAGGATCGGAAAGTCAATCCGGCGGCCTGGGGCCACCTCCAAGGCAAGGGTTCATGCCGAAATCAACGTCGTCAGACCCAAGGAGTATTGGGACTACGAAGCCCTAACTGTACAATGGGGGTGGGTAATTTTGTTGTTGCCTTATATGTGTTTGATTAAATGTCTGTGTGATTTGTTATTTGATTTAATTGATTGGGTTTTCGTTTGTAGGGAGCAAGATGACTATGAGGTGGTGAGGAAGGTCGGGAGAGGGAAGTACAGTGAGGTCTTCGAAGGGGTTCATTGTACCAATAATGAGAAATGTGTTATCAAGATCCTCAAACCTGTTAAGAAGAAAAAGGTAATTTCTTTGGGTTTTTTTTTCGTATTCTGATTTGATTTGATGTATGGGTTAGCTGCGAATTATGGATTTAAGCATTGTTGAGTTTGTTTGGTTGTTTGGTTGTTTGGTGTTATTAAAATGTGATTTTGTATAGGATGTGGAATGCATTTTTAATAGGTTGTGGGTGGGAGGATTGTCTTTTGTTTGATTTAATGTATGGGTTTCTTTCGGATTATTGGTTTAATCGTGTTTTAGGTGGTTCAGTGAATTTGTTAGATATGTGATCTTGTAGAATGTATTTTATGGGATTGTTGGAAAAATGTGATATATTTGCACCTATTTTTAGGCAAGAAGAGTGCCTTTATTGTTTCATTTAGCAAACACGAAAATTCTTAAGTGCACTGGGGGTTAACCTGGTGTTTAGCCTGGTGCTAACTCCCACTGTCAATTTTGCCTCGAGATAGGTGTAGGTGCGCTGTAGTATTATTACTCTAGCAAACAATGCAGACAAACTTTCTTTTCTTGGATTTTGTGTTTTAATCATAAAGAAAGTGAATGTAATAGAAGCTACATGGAAAAAGATTGAATCATAGTAGGGCAGTGCTGAAAGGTCTCTGAGTCGATGTTTATCTATGGAATTTGTTCATGGAGCATTGTTTGGTGAAATTATTTGTACATTTATGAATAAATTCAGCATTTTTCCAATCCAAAATTGGTTTCAAGGGGCCTACAGTAATCGTCCTTCGCTGCTTCCACAGTGTCCTCTTCTCCGAGGCCCATGGATGATTACCAAAAATTTGAAAATGAATCCAGTTCACCATTTTTATCCTTCGTCACCGCCTATAAACAAGTGTTAACATGGGTGAGAGGTCAAGCACTTAGAGGGCATCATGGCTTAGAACAAATGGTCCCCTAAAATGGTGAAGATGGGCAATTAATATAGAAGAACTCGATGCAGGTGAAACCCCCAAAAGTGATGAATATGGGTTTAATAAGGATGATGGGGATGAAAGTGAAGATGAATCAAATGAAGAGTTAGTTGTTGTATAGCAATGCAACTCTTTGAAAATTTGCTCCCTTAGGGTGTGTTTGGTTGCATGGAATCCTATGTCATGGAAATCCATGAGGGGACCCCTACATTTTAGGATAAATTTATATGTCACTCCACATCTACCATTTGACCACCATTTGATTTTGTGATCAATGGTGGGAATGGAAGTCCTATGAACATGGGAATCCCAATCCTCAATCCCCCCAAGGCATGTGATTCTCATGTTTATGAGACTTCCATTCCCATCATTGATTACAAAACCAAATGGTGAATGTGGAGTGATACATCAATTTAGCCTAAAATGTAGGGGTCTCCTCATGGATTTCCATGTAACCAAACACACTCTTAGTGGAAAACAATGTGAGCTAGGATGCAAAATGAAAGAAGAGGAGATTCGACCTACTTTTGTAATACTGAATCCAAGAATTAGCGAAAATAGAGGGAGGTCTAGTTCAAGACCTGGTAAGAGCATTGCTAGAATGATAACCCGAATGTATCTATTTAGTTTAGTTTGCAGAAACATAAAATTGAGAAAAAAGTTGAAACAATTTAGTTTGCAGTAGTCGATAAACACAGAAGGATCTCGTGCATTGACATAATTTCCTTAAAGCGATTTCACCCTCCTCGGTGCTTACGAATTGTATGAGCGTTGCTTCCCATGACTCCTTCTGACCACTCAAGCTTGTGAAGTACTTGCCCCTTGAGATATCCAAATAGGAATTATACGGATCGTGGGAAAGAATTTCGAGTG
Source organism: Berberis thunbergii (assembly GCA_003290165.1). Classification (NCBI taxonomy): domain Eukaryota; kingdom Viridiplantae; phylum Streptophyta; class Magnoliopsida; order Ranunculales; family Berberidaceae; genus Berberis; species Berberis thunbergii. The sequence continues at coordinate 67,867 of QNQO01002934.1, read as the reverse complement.
CAAGAGAGTTCAAAAAATATGATACCACAATGACATTTTGCACTCCCATTTATAGCCATAGGTTGGATAGTTGAAGAGGCATCATTTGAAAAATCTCTCCATTAATTGTTGGAAGCTGAAAAAGTGAAAAGTCACCTTTTAATTGATTCAATTAATCTTGAAAGATGAAAACTGAAAAGTCACTTCTTTAATTCAATTAATATTCCCTTCATTAATTGGATTCAATTAAACTTTATTTCATTAGTTCGTGTAATTATGGCTTAATAAAATTTTCGCAAATAGATTAATATCTTGTTGAAGCACACACGCACGAACCAAACTGAGTCGATCAACATCGCGCGTACATGTGATAATTTGGGCCAACCAACATGAATGTAGGTCCCTACTTCTCACAAAACTTGGGTGCCCCAAGGGCCCAAACTCAATTTCAAACTAATCCCATTTAAGCACAAAAAATGCTTGTTTTGATTACACCACATTGAATCTAATTTGTTCATTCACCAATTCATGGTTTTGAAGAATTCCAACTTCCACTTCATTCACCTTGTGTGAATACGTACCAACCGAGACCCACCTGAACCGAGGCCTGGGTTCCACCTAAAATTAGGCTCAAAGTTGACCCGAAGTCAACATATATCCAACACTTTTGTAATTCTGAATCCAATAATTGGCGAAAATAGAGGGAGGTCTAGTTCAAGACTTGTTAAGAGCATTGCTAGAATGATAACCCAAATGTATCTATTTTGTTTAGTGTTGGTGGCCTTGGGTATTCTTAGACTCGATAGTTTGAATTTGTATTAGGATCCTTGAGTTGAATTAATTGTTTCTGTCTTACTGGCCATAAGTCTTGTGTACTTGCATTCTTTTTTAATAAAATTGGGTGAGGTCCCATTAAGCATTGTTTTCCTTGTGCAAAAAAAGAAAAGAAAAAGGTTCCCGAGGTTGTGGAGGTCGTGACATGTGCACCTACTCTCATTCTTCCTAATATTGTCTCCTTAAACCTTATGGTGATGCCTTAGCCAGGCCTAATCCATAGAATTTGTTCAATGGGAAATACACCTTGCTCCACTAATCCACTGCCTAAGAATATGGTTTCCACCAAGGATGCATTGACACGGACACGACACATCTACTTGACAATTTTTTAAAAACTAGGACTAGGGACACGATGACATGTCATACTATATTTTTTTAATGTCATATAAAAATAAATAATAATATAATAAAATGCCATCCTAGAGTGTTTTCATCTTTGTTGCAAGTAGAAAATAACACGAAGAAAAAACGTAGAGAAGAAGAGGTTCAAAGGCGGAGAAGAAGATGACTTTCTATTGCAAGAAAAAAACAAAGTAGAGAAAAAATATGGTAGAGAATAAGTAGAGGAGAGAAGAAACAAATGCGAAAAGAAGAAACATTGACTATCTCTACGCTTTAGTAGTTCTTTTCCCTATTTATCTTGAATCACAATTGAAGAATTCCTTTACTTCAAATGAATCAACAACCATTAAATTACATGATTATTTGCACACATCTAAAAGTAAAATATAAGACAAAGTTAGTTGCCAAGTCTTGTCTATGTCTTTACCAAGTTCTACATGTATCAGAGACATTCGACACATTATCATGTGTCTGATACCTGTCGACGCGTTGACCACATGTCAAAGTGTGTCTGAGAGGTGTCAAGCAAATGTCAGTGTTCGATATGTTTTGAACACAGAAACGACAAGTTTTATAAACAGTCTGGGCTTCCTTGGTTTCCACAATTTTGAGAAAATACGATGTTAAAAGTCATCTTCAGCCATCGAAATTCTCCCTCCTACTTTGGTCTCCCTTCACTTTTTTATGGTTTTCTCTTTTTACGGGTTTTCTCTGGAATTTTTCTTTTCCTTTTCTTTTGAACAAAATAGTGGTTCTTAGCTTCTTATTATTACTTCGAGAAGACAAGAATTCAAACTACCTTGCAGTAGTTGATTGGTAGCATTTATTATCACTTTGCATTTATTTGTAGTTGAGTATCCTTATACTTGCTATCTTGGGTTTCCTTTTCTTTTAGGTATGGTGAAAAAAAAAATGAAAACATTGCATTGGTGTTTATAGTGCTAATTTTCTTTCTTGCCTTTTTTGGTAATACAGATCAAGAGAGAAATAAAAATATTGCAGAACCTTTGTGGGGGTCCAAATATTGTGAAATTGCTGGATATCGTCAGGGACCAGCAATCAAAGACTCCCAGTCTCATATTCGAGTATGTGAACAACACTGATTTTAAAGTGCTTTACCCGACATTGACAGACTACGATACCAGATATTATATCTATGAACTGTTGAAGGCAAGCTCATTCTTCTCATGACTTTTTGAGATTTATGTTATAAAATAATGATGAAAATGTGTTCCTTTATCCATGTTGTAAGTCCATATGTTACCATATTTGAGTGATGGATTTGTTTGGAGACCTTGATATTAATTCTTATTTTGAACCAATTAAAGCTAGATTTTGTTCAGTTTGGATTTTTGGTAAAAGTGTGCGTGGTTAATTATTGAAACAGGGAGAATGAGCGATCAATACAAGAAGTTGCCAAGCCTAAAGAGAACTTTCAGGGCCTTGAAGTAGTTCATATTGAAAAGCTTCATGTTTTGTTAAATACTAGGGGTATTCCCTGTGTCCTTGGCACGATAAAAGTTTAAAACTTGTCAAAACATGATCACCCTTAAGTTTTCATCATTCATATTTACATGCTTAATCATCACCATCAACAATTGAAGAAAAATAAATAGATATCAAAATGTTAGGTATGAGAATCGAGCTTACGCACTCTTATTGGGGATTGATTGAAGGTAAGACATAAACGCTAACTCTAAGTCTCAACCTTTAGATGAAACATATATATTGGTGCTTTAAGTTCTATGTGATTTGTTAGATTCTTATATTTGGGTAAATTTCAGCTATCTTTTATCTCCAACCTCAAACACCCTTCTAATTTGTAATATAGACAAGGAGGAGAGAGATACTCATAACAGGTATTAGGGCTTGACCATGATGTTTCCCAAATCAACTAGCAAGTTTACATATATGACACCGCTTTATAATCAAGCGCATATCCGAATGACAAATACATTTTTTTTCTTCTTTACTTATTTTTCCCATGATGAATAACTTCTGTTTTGTGAAGGAATATAGAAAGAGAGAGGAGCATTTCTATAAAGACAAAAGTAGATTAAACCAAAAGAAAAATTAGATTGGGGTAGAAAATGCAAAATGGTATATTATGGCTTGCTACAATGTGGTGGGTTATAATGAATTATGACTCTGTTGATCCTTAACTACATTGTTGGCATATGTTGAACTTATTCTTAGAATGCTAATTTTAATTTTCACCACTATCGTTCCACAACCATATAAGTTATGTGCTCCATTTATTTTGCTATCGTTGTTTTCCCTTCTTCGTGACAATTTTTTACTTTGTAGAGGGAAAAAAAGAACTTAGGAGCCTCACCCCAAAGGATTAACTCCACAAACTGAACATAAGATAAGAAACAGGTACATAAATGATAATGATGCAATTTTACTGAGTGAAGAAGGGTGGTTTTGTATGTGCCTATGTGGTACGGGTCTGTACATGCATGAGTTATGATCTCTACACATTACGAGGTAGACTTTGTTAGGGGCAATGTATGAGTTTTTGTTCACTTTGGAACACTTAATGATCTGTGTTGATGTATTAACATTCAAGCATATAGCCAAGTGCTTTATTTCTTGTAGGTTGCAATGCTTGGATTGCTGAGACTTGATATTGTTCATTTCTAGGATTAGAAGTTAATGACTTTGAGATTTCTTCACTTGTCTTTTAATTTTTACATTAAATACATCTTTGATGGTTTTATTCCTTGTTTCACTGAGCTTTCTTTTTTAGATTTCTGAATAATTGAAGTTTTGATTGATTAATAGAGTTGCACAAGATTGAGAAATTTAGATCATTTTGACTGAATTATATCTTTTATGTGTTTTGTCTGTAGGCTTTAGACTATTGTCATTCCCAAGGAATCATGCATCGAGATGTGAAGCCCCACAATGTCATGATTGACCATGAACAACGTAAGCTACGCTTGATAGATTGGGGGCTTGCAGAGTTCTATCACCCGGGTAAAGAATACAATGTTCGTGTTGCTTCAAGGTATGCTTGCTTCCTACAAAATGCTTGTAAATGTTCTGCAGTTGTTTGATCAAGCTATTAATGAATTTTCTCTTTGACCATAATCTCTTGTATGTATTGGGCAATGCTTTTTTTTAGTGTTTTAATGTCTTCTTCTTGAACTTGAAAAAGTAATTGTTTTGGTTGATTGTGAAGCGTTAGTTTGTATCTATGTTTGCATAAGTTTATTGCACTCATTGTCAGTCTTGTTGGTGTGGGAAACATATTATGCAGGACCACTTCTTTGGTAGTTGTCTGATGGTCAGGGAACTTTGTTTTTAGTGTCATTTCTGAGATTTTCAACCTACTTAGATGTAGGAAATTTATTGCCTCTGAGGTTGAACCGTTTATTTTCAGTTCATGTGGGTCAGTATGTTTACAAAAGGAGGAGATACGTAAAATGTTTGAGGAAGGCATTAAAACTAATTTATAAGAGTTGATTCTTTGCATAATACACGTGTCAGGCCTTGTACTGTTTATGACAAGTTACAGCAAAGAGGTATCATAATGCTAAAATACCAAAGGATACAAGACCGAATGGTGGTCTGAACTTTCAATACAGCCCATTTATTTGCTTAACCATCATGAATTATGTTTGACTGTTTGATTTGTTATATTGTGAACTACAAAACCCAATACTAACAGCGGATGTTGTGTAACTGCCTAGGTTTTCAGGCTCCTGCATAGTAAAGGCATTTATCTAGGCAAAGCTTTATGATACTAGACTTTCATTCATGATGCTTTTACCTAGGCATGCTTGGTTTCATAATGCTACGTGTTAAAATAGTTCCTTGGCCCTTCTTGCTACTTAACTGCTACTCTTCTCTACAAACAACTAAACAAGTATATCTTTTGTAAACCTTAATCTTTCCCAACCGACTTTTTTTTTCTAATCAAACAGGTGTAAATGATTCAGTACTCTACTACACCCCCCAAGTCTCTGTCAGTTGTTGTTACTCTTTATATACTTGCTTCAGTTATATAAATAAACCCATCACTCCCTAGCCTTAAAACATGCTACACTCAATATTAGTGCTCTCCTTTTGTACTCCACTTGTCATTCCTTCTGTGCCTCTATCTCTGTTTGGCATGCCATATTTTTCCATCTGCCTTCAGCATGCTGCACTAATATTATGCCTTTAGAACCCCGCTCCATGATTCTCCAATGTGACTACAGTTTTCCATCTGTACATGTGGATAGGACAGGTTATTTAATGTCAAGAGAGTGATGTCTGTTTGATGTAGCTTGCAAGATGCCTTTATGGTTTCTAGTGCAAAATGCCAATTATATTATTGTATTCTTATGTGTACTACTGCTGCTGTTTAGCACATCATTCTTCAAACTATCATCATATTTTGTATGTTATTTGCACTCATCTTTTGTTTACATTACTTTGTAGATATTTCAAAGGTCCTGAACTTCTAGTTGATTTACAAGACTACGATTATTCTTTAGACTTGTGGAGCCTTGGCTGTATGTTTGCTGGAATGGTGAGCTTTGTCCCTTCTCATATTTATTTTGAAAGTGGCATTTCATATGTATTATTCTTTGGACTTGTGGAGCCTTGGCTGTATGTTTGCTGGAATGGTGAGCTTTGTCCCTTTTCATATTTATTTTTAAAGTGGGATTTCATATGTAACGACACTCCAAAGTTCTATATAAGAATGTGATGAACTCTAAGTTAAACTAAAGCCAGAACTAAGCTAAATCTATGATAAACCCTAATTCAAAGATAAATAAAAAACAAATATTCTTTCATTCAATCAACCAAAACACAATGATCAATGCTTTGCCTTATTAATAATCTTTCTAACTTCTTTGGTAAGCTAAATAACCTAATCCTAATTGGCTAATAATGCCCTAACTATTATGGGTTTTACTTAATAGGCCCAATTACAATTAATATTACTAAACTGATCCATAATAATATCCGCTTAGATCAACCTCCTCGGATTGAAGAAGTTTGTCCACAAGCTTGAAGGTGCAAGTTGTGTCTTTTGGCACCAAGGAGATAAGTTCGCCTTCACCATCAATTGGGGGTACCTATTTCATGCATGTTCATCAATTTCATGACAGCCCGAACTTCTCTTTAGGACAATTACTCCGAACATGGTCAGGTTGACTACATCCAAAGCACTTAAAGGTCCATCAGTAGTAGGCCGGTGGGTAAGTAGTGGACGTGTGTGGTAGAAAAGAGTTTCCAAAAACTTTTTTTCGAACGGTCCTGTAACTGCAACTTTGTTTATGCTCATTTAGCCTTGTTTTCAGCCGCCAAAAGTGTATCAAATTCCTCCAATGCTAAGACATAATCCTTGTATCCAAACAATGGTAATAACGAAAGGCAATTTAACGTTCTGGTTCTTGGGGCTTGGCCTACATACACAAAGTTCAGAATTTTGTAGCGTAGTTTAGTAATTGTGTGCTCATTTTGTGTAACTCCCATCAAGCGCCCAAAGAGATTTATCTCATAAACCAAAAGGATAAAAGCAACATGCATCAACTCACACGGGTTACCCCAATTGTTTACCGGAGGTAAATGCATAGTTGTTCAACGTGCACATTCTTCTTGCCACCATTGATTTGCAGTACCCTTCCACGTGATAGCCACCAACTGTATTGTTTTCAGTCCTCGCATGTTTTTAAAATCAAGAATACCGTCAATATCCATGGACCAATCCATAATGCATCACCAAGCTCTACTCCATTATTAGAAGACACTTCCAACTTTGAGCCTGTATCATCCCTTCATTCCATCATTGCTATTAATGAGCTAACTGATCATTCTCAATGAAGTTTCCACAACCATAGTGCCGACCTCCTAAGTTACGAGGGCGAAAAGGAGAATTACCGCATTTCCCAAATCCTATACCACAACCAAAAGAAGGTTGAAACTGTAACCAAAGTAGATTAAGATCACTCAGCTACTCTCCCACTTATTGCCTGACATGTTCCTGTGGAAATTTCGTCGGGTCTGCAATAGATAATTGAGGGGTCACTTCAAACCACGCAGGGACCTCATCATAGGATTCAATCTGGTTAATGTGAAAGGATTAGGTTGCTAAGGTGGAGAACCTAGATAATTGAGAAGTTGGTATTGTGGAAGAAAGTTGTGGTTTAACCAAGGAATGAATATTCTCGAATTTTCGCTGAAAATTGTTTTTTTTTTGGAATTACGAAAAGAAAAGAGATGAAATACAAATTCATAGTTTTTCAAGGGATTTTCTTTCGTTCTTTTTCATAAATTTAATTTTTTCGCCAAACCACAAAAATTAACGACCAAATTTACAATTTTTCGATCGAATAGCCATTGTGTGTAGACTTTGGAATGAGCTTGTCAATGTTAATGATGGGGCAAAAGAACTTGTTGCAGAGCTTGCAGAAGTACTGCGTACCCACCTCCTCTTCCTAGCTTCATCCTCTCATATTTCTCTTTTATCTCTTTCACTGCAAACCTTTGCATTGAAATTCATGGCGTAAAGAATACCCTCTTTAGCCCAACAAAACACCATTTTATCATCTTTAAGAGAGCTTTTGAGAGAAAAACAAAAAAGGAATCTTTTATGTAGAGAAAAACCTAAATCCTCATATTTCACTCCTCACAACTTGGAATCACGAACTGCCTTTGTGGGTTTTTTTTTTTTTTTTTTTAAATGAGCACTTAGTGCATGTCTTTGATCAAATGTTTGAAGCTTCCATGTGAAAGTTCCATCAATGGCCATTGTAGGTAACTTGGTGTTAATTTTTTTGTTTTTTTCAAACTTTTTTATAGTTTTTTGTCCACTATTTATGTTTGTGTGATCGTGTGGACTTTAAAATGCATCCTACTAGTGGTGATGATGAAGTAGGAAGACAACATTGCAAAAGATTTCTTAATGGTAGTAATTGTATATATTACACTAGTGTTATAGAATAAAAGTATTTTTTTTGACTTTTTTGTTTTAATATATCATGCGTCATTTATATGTTTAATATACATGTAATATTTATTTATTATTATTATTATTTTTCAAATCTCTTACGATATGCGATGTCTCTTAAATTGGGTTTTTGAGATAGGATATGGGAAACATTTTGACAACTATGAACTTAATTCTAATTGGCTAATAATGCCCTAACTATTATGAGCTATACTTAATGGGCTCAATTACAATTAATATTACTAAAATAACCCATAATACTACCCGCTTACATCATAATGATACAGGTAATGTGTTTTATTGTTTTCCTTGTGATATGGCCCATCCTCTGTAAGTGGAAAAAAGCTTAGCTATATATTTTTGTTGATGGAATGAAACAGAGTTCACATGTACCTGCAAATGTGAAATAGAAGAATTTGTTTCTTCGTTTGGATCTTTATGCTTGCATCTTTTTCTGCTCTACAGATATTCCGGAAGGAGCCATTTTTCTATGGGCATGACAATTATGACCAACTAGTCAAAATAGCTAAGGTACATGGTATGAGGTATCCTTGTTGGCTTTGTAGATCACAGCGTGTTTTGTCATATATTTGTAAATTTCAAGGGTATTTAGTTTTCTGCAATGTAAAGAATTTTAAATCAAATCTTAGAAAAGCAACCAAGTGGAATACACCATGCATGCCTTGGGGAAAGTCTATTAGGTAAGGTATCCGAAACTGCCACCACAATAATTACTTGTACTCTAAACCCAGCATCCTAATCCTACAAAATCCAAACTTCGTTGAGAAGGAAAGTCCCAATACTCTGAGCTAAACTGCAATGAAGCAAATTCTCTACTAGATTTCCACTTTCTATGCCAGTAATAGCTTGTAGTTGTTGTCATGTTACATTCTGTGGATTTACTGACTAGTTGAATAAAATCGCTTTAACGAGGACACTTATATTTTACACATTCTGAATTCTCCATAATAAGGCATATAGCATACTATGTTAGTAGGTATCTCTTTCTAGGTACTAACAATTTTTTGATGATCTTATTTGGTGTACCTTTTTAGGTGCTTGGTACTGACGATTTGAATGCATACTTGAACAAATACCGCTTGGAATTAGACCCACATCTAGAGGCCCTCGTTGGCAGGTTGCTTATAGTATTCTTCTCCTAATTTATTTGGTAGTATCAATGGCAAATGCAAAACTATGGTTCTTAAACTAGAAGTCCTTTTTTGCAGGCATAGCAGGAAGCCATGGACAAAGTTCATTAATGCTGACAACCAGCACCTGGCAGTTCCTGAGGTGAACTCCCCTCCCCCCAACAACCGGTCGTGAAATCAATCTAGTCAAAGACACCTTATCATCTTTTAAAATACTTACGTTTCTTATATTTTTATAGGCAATTGACTTTCTTGACAAGTTGCTGCGATATGATCACCAGGAAAGGCCAACTGCTAAAGAAGCGATGGTAAAATGCCTATACCTCTCAATAACCTTTCACAAATGGTGTTACTCCATCAATTGGTGCATGTATTATGCCAACTCTACAAGATTTTAGTAACAAAAAAAAAAAAAAAAAAAAAAAAAAAAACCTTGATGCTTAAGGTTTTATTTGCTCATTAAAACTTTTGTACACCCAACATTTGTACTTCTTGGTGGTCACTGGTCAGGAAGCCATGTTGCTTTTTTGGCTGCAAATGGGCAGCCAATGTCTAATCCAAAACATGGGACACCCCCAATTATTGATTGGTTCCTCTAGGAGCCTAGGTTTTCCTCTCTTATAGAAGCTTTCTACTTAAGTCAGCTTTGGATGAAGAAGTTTGTTGATTACTGACTGGTGATAATGTGCAGGCACACCCTTATTTCTATCCGATAAGAAATGCAGAAAGCAGCAGGAACCGTGCCCAGTGATTTATAACTCGGTGTGCTGGTAAAGATCGGCATTTTCTGCTCAATCAAATTGTAGTTATCTCTATATATAAGTGGATGATGGTTCATGGGTCAGAAGTGCTATTTAGCATGAATCTCGTTCTCAAAGTTTTCTGTATTTTAAGCATTGTCAACTTATTTGTTGGATTGGTGTTTCATCATGTGTATCATTTGTCTCCCTATGGTTGGCAATGAGATTATGGCTCTGTTCTTGCTTCATTAATCCTTGCAAATTATTGTGAAATTCATTTCAGCAGATCTGTAAGTTCATGCATGTGTTGTTTAGTTACAAGTTTTTCCCATTCAGCCAAATACCTGTAGGAAGGTGTTAGTCGGCTTTCTACATTCGCTTGTATTTATGACAGTGCTTACCCAAATACGAGGCTTGAAAACAATTTCTATCGAATAGTTTTTTTTTAACTTACAAGGATGCTTGTTGTCTTTACCCTTTCAAAAAGCTTCAGGTGCAACGCTGGACTGACTGGTATATGATAAATTGCTAACTATATGTAGAAATAGTCACACCGTTGTACCAACAGCCTGCTTGCGTGCGAAATTTATGACTTGTTCCTGCCCATGTTCCTGAATGAAGGATGAATCCGCAAATGGAAAGCATCATGCAAATTGTTACGCCGAACTGAAACGGTCCAAGATGCAGTGGTGATAAGGTGTGAACAAGTGACGATTCTCTGCGACTGTTGCTCATTCTCTGTCCACAAATTCTGCAATTTCGTCATTCATTCACGACCTTTTAAGATACAGTTTCTTGTCTTCATCATCGAAGGACCAATTTACAAGTTTCCAGGCTTCATTTGACGTTTTAGTTAGAAAGTTTTGCTTTTTGACAGCAAAACTAATGCTGAGATTGGGGAAGAAGGTTACCTTAAGCTTTTGAAGAATCTCTGATATTTCACACGACAAAATACTGAGTGAAATACATAAACGACATCTTGCAAGCGCATATAGAAATTTTTTGAGCATTAATGATTTTTTTTTTCCACAACTTTACTAGTAGACCAAATTGTTTTGGGATCTAACTTGAAAAAACAAATGGAAAATTCTAAATGGCAAGGAAACCAGCGAGGGAGGAGGGTGAAGTCATTCATCCCTCTCGAAACGCGTGAAAGAGTGTATTTCAAAGTGCTTTCATGCAGTTCGAGGGGGGTGAACGGCTTCACCCTCTCCCTTACTAGTTTCATCGCCCCTTCTCTCGCTGTTTAGACAAACCCAAAACAAATACACTCTTAATAGCGAATGTATCCGCCAATTATAACCTAATTGAATGGTTAAGGATGTGGTAAACCCCACGTCTTAGATTCCATACATAGGTATACATAATTACCATTACTACTTTTTCCTTTCCATTGTGGAGGATAGAAAGGGAGAGGTAGGGGCAAGAAATTGACCCTGACAAGGACAAAGATCACCTAAAGATTATAGAAAGTGAATTGACATGAAATTTGTTACTTGATTTTTGTTAAAGGACAAACAAAAGTGAACAGACAATTAATGGATGGATGGATATGCGTGTGCCCTTTGCCATAAAATCCCCCAAAACAAGCTTTCTTGCTTGTGCACCTCCTTCTTCCTCTCCGTTTTTTGCTTCTCTTTTAGGGTCTTGGATTTCACACACTCCCTACAACCACAAGGGTTTTGTATACCATCCAAAAAAAAATTTGAACCATGGGTTTTTCTTAATATCTTCCTTTCCATAGCTTCTACGGTTTGAAAATATTGATTTGTGTAGGTGGTTTACACGTGATCAGATAACTCTATCATTTTTTTCATAAATTTGTAAAAGTTAAAGAGGCATAGAATTAATTTGATCACGGACAAACCACTTTCCTAAGCACAAATCAATGCTTTATAGAAAATTTCATTCCTTTTTATTGGTTATTATTACACTATGGCTCTTATCCCCCCCCCCTCTTCCGTTTCAGCACCTTTTTTTTCTTGATCAAATGACCAAAATGCCCTTTCATAAATGGAGGATCTAAACAGTAATGTAACAGCTTGTTTAGCGTGATTTACACGCAAAATAAACTTTTCGGAAGGGCAGTTTGGTTCATATGAAACGGAGGATATTTTGCTTCCAAGTTTTGCCCTTTGCGTGAGAGGACTGTTGGCAAGAGGATGTGATTTTGTGGAGGGCATTTTGTTCAAATGAAAAAGTTGGTAATTGTCCGTTTATCTTTATGGCGGATGGAATTATAGGTTCAAAGTTCAAATCCAATCGGACGCATCTCGAGAAGGAAAGGTTAAGCGAAAAAAAATAATAATAATAAAAAAATTTGACAGACTTTTTGCAAAATCATGAGTTTAAGCTATCAGTAGCTAAGAATATTGTGATTGATTTTGAGTTGAATAAAGATCTTAGGGATATTGTTCTTTACAACAAAGAAAAAAAATATAAAATCGAACCTAATTGTATAGTGTTATAAAAAATTTAGATTTTAGTCAATATATTATATAGTGTTCTAAAAACGGCCTAGGCGTTAGAGAAACGTCTAGATTAATGGTTGGGCAAGATGAAAAATCAAGTAGGCGCCTAGGCGGGTTTTGGTTTGGGTGGGATTTTTTTTTTTTTAATAAGATTGATTGAATTTTATTTTTCTTTCCTTTTTTTGAAAAGAAACAATTTAATTATTTTTTATTTAGTATATGTCGAAATGTAGCAAATGATGATTACTTAATGAAATTCTTAAAGGATCCACCAGTACCAATTTTAGTAATGTAGATTTTATCAAATATTACTGAGGTCATTCATGCAATTTGAAGAAAAATAAAATAATAAGTTTAGATATTTGTCCACAAATTCAACTTTTGTATAAAATACCCATTATAACCAACTTCTGTCATTTGAGTTTTAATAAATTTTGTTCACGATTGTTAATTTAGGGTTTGTAGTACTATTGTTACATAATGCAATTAAAACTAAATGCTCTTTATTTGGCACACTAGAGTATATCTTAATAATTGATGATAATTTGTTAAAAAGTGGAAGTATTTCAAAATTATTATTATTATTTTATTGATTTATTTTAAGGATTCCATAATCATAATATGTCGTGATGATGTTGAAACTATTTTCTACCACAAGGCCTACCAATTTAACTAGTTGGCATTAGGTTTTGTTAATTCTTAGGTAATTCAAAATGATAACTAATCTCAATCAAAACTAGGCTAACCCTATTTTTTACATATCAACAAATTAGGGCTTCCAAATAGTGGAAGTGAAAGCATGTGTGAAAGAGAGGTTTTTGTATTTTTTGTTCTTGTGTTTTAGGGATAATGGCATGGGAATCTAAATTTAAAATGTCAATTCATGTTTAATTTGAACTAAAGAAAGCTAGAAAAAGGTCATATTGGGTGGACTACTAAATCATAGCATTTTTGTTTTTTCAAGAGGATCTTGAAGTCATGCCATGTGTCGATTCCTTGTATATAGGTCAATTGTTGAAATCCACTTGATTTGATTCCAATGTAACATCGTACATTTGACATTTGTGGGTGACATTTGATTCCAATGTAACATCCTACATTTGACATTTGTTTGTTTAGGCCAGTTAAACCCGCAATAAGTGTGTCAAATGTAGCTCTCACACAAAAACAAAAAACAAAAAACAAAAAATGCACTAAATTTAGACATGATCAAAACCTAGCTTATGTAGCTCACTCGTCACCTTCTTCTCGTGCGGGGACTTGTTTTCACTTTTGTCTTATATGAAAATTATTTTTGCTTTACTTCGATTCAGTCAATCTAAACAGCTGCATTCAATATTTCAAGGCTTATTAACGGCGGAGCACATATACTCCTAATAATCGAACAAAAACTCACAAAACTCATCTCAAATCGGCAACCTCTCACAAGGAAAGTGGATATCCGATCAACTGAGCTATAAATTGATAGACCTTTTATTTTACACACTAGAGTCTAATTTAATCAGAATTTGGGTTTAACACAATTTTTAAAAAATGATTTTTTGATAATTTTGCTTATAATCAAATATTAGCATTCATAAAATCAAGATTGGGACTAAAAACATCCCTATTTTTTTTTAAGTTCTGAAGCGATGTTTTGCTGGCTAGCCATTTATAACTCCGCTACGCAGATAATGCTATTGGCCCAATGACCAAATTTAGGGTTAAACTATAACAAAACAAGCACCAAATATTTTGGGATAAATAGGAACACAACTTATTGGATAATGTCTACAAGTCAAAATTCCATCATGAAGTGCACATAGGTCCCAAGCACATTAGAAGAAGATAAGATATGCTTTCATCATATTGGGATAAGTTTGAGGTTGTTATATATTACTCAAAAGAGCGAGGCCACGGAATTTGATTTTTCAATTATGTTTTGCAATCAAAATGATGTGACATCGTTAAAAGATATTTTTATAATATTGAGATACATATGAATTCTTTAGAGATTTCATCATTCTTTTGAGATCACATCATGTGATCCTGATTGCAAAAACCTAATTTTTTAGCAATTTTTTCCTTAAAAAATGGGAATGAAGTCCATGCACCTTATGCAAAGTTTGTGATTTTGTTTTTGTTCTTTCTCCACTTAGTTTTTTTTTTTCCACAAATTCACACAACTTTTTTCATGGCTTTTGTGCAAAATATAATACCTTTCCTACACTTTTTCAACTAATTTATTACAATTTTTTTTTTTTTTTGCATAAATAACTAAATAAGATGAGGTAATAAGGAAGATACTCATGAAATATCACAAAATACTTTTCTAGCTCATTCATCAGGAGAACTATTGGATCTCACTGAAAAAATCATGCATGTCGAATGAAACCCCGCATAATATGTATATAGGAAGAATGAACTTAAAAGAGATTAAACAATAAAGGAAAAATGACTTTGTAGGTCTACTTTTTCGAAAGGTAAATCATTAATATACTGAAGTTAGTGAAATAACTAATAAGTACAACGATTGTGGATGCTCTTAACTCTATCATTTTTTTATATACTTTATCATTTTGCAATCGAAAAGTCATAAGGAAAATATCAGTCCATGTTCAACTAGTAAAATATGAATTAGTCTAGAATACGATGTTTGGTGCAAAATCCGTACTCCATTGAAAATCTAGTCATGCCATTTAATAATAATTAGAAATCAGAATGATGTGGCATGATTCCAGAAAGGTGATGAATTGATCATGTAACTTTTTCATCTTCAACTAATTCAACGTGACGCTTTTCACTTACATATAAAAATCGCTAAATCTCTACACCATGATGCAAACGATCCAAACTCACCACCTAGTAAACCTTAACTTCTCATATGTCTCAATCCTCATGTGGTTTAAGGATTTGATTATGAAAAATCACTTTTGGTGGCCATATGTGTTAACTCTTTGTGGCCACCAATGATTGAAGATACCTCTATAGATCTTGCCACGAATAAAGGGGAATTCTAATTGTCGAGGAAATCGGTGAGGGAGGGAGGACCCTCCATCCCCTCGCAATGTGTGCAAATAATGGGATGCACACATCACGAGGAGATGAAACTCGCTGTTTTCCTCGCTGATTTCCTCGGCAGTTAGCTTTACTCATGAACAAATTACAAAACAATGCTCTCTTGTCTCAAGTTGTTGACTCAAAATAAAAACACACACCACTTTAGTGAGAGGGAGAGGATTCTCTGTTCTTTCTACTAGATTTCAAGCTTTCATCAACTTACATGAATGGATCATCAAGAGCAGAGAGGCACACTTCACAAACTTGTTCATGATTTCACTGTTCTCCAGCTCAACCCACATGAATTTCAATTATACCATACCCAAGATGATGTGAAATGACAAGGATGCTCAACTTCAAGTGAGGGTAACCTAACACGTTAGGGGTGACAATGGGTCGAATTTAAATTTATTACAATCTAAAGTTTACAGGCCGTGGTAACTTATATATGCACGATGCACTTTCTTTATTATTATTTTTTATTTTAAGTAAATAACAATTTAACATGATATTAAAACTAAATTTAGACGTTTTTTTTATTATTTTACATTATTTGTCTTAAACACATATAACGATTTAAGCAACCAACTGATTAAGAGAGTATTGATATTTATGACATTTCGATTGTCTATGGCTAATTGATATATATGTTGGACTTGTTTTCAAATAAAATCTATGCTATTAGTGAAGGATTATCAAACGTCCATTCCCTAAGTCTCCTCAATAAAAAAATATTATATAATTAAAGTTGTTAGAGTATGTAAGGCTTGCACTTAACATAGTCGAACTCAAGTTCATGATTGATTCACATCTACAAGAAGAAAAGTACAAAAATAAGAAAGTATAAAATAGGAAATTACAAAAATAGAAAATACAAAAATAGGAAAGTTTAAGAATATAATAGCAAGAATATAAAAGTCAATTAAGACATAATTAAAATATTTTGTATAGCAAATTTTAAGTTTCATGTTTTTATAAGGTTATGTCAAAATTAGCTTTATACAAGCTTGTATTCAGTCAATGAACAAAAACAATAATACAATTCTCAATTATTTTATTTACATGGTATTAGAACAACTTTTTTTGGTAACTTAAGACTCCGGGGATTGACGTTTTTCCCCTCCTCCGACGACTACACACTTTTACCGTAGACGCAAAAGGCGGAGAAAGAAAATCGCACTCTGCAACAAAGTTCAAGCACAAGCATCAAGAAATTTCTATCAATCAATCGCTGCAACTTCGTCTTCATCTTCAATACAAAAAATTTGTGTTGACTCGAATTGAGCAATACCAAAAATTTGTGTTAACTCGAATTGAGTCAACACCAAAATATGTGTTAACTCAAATTGAGCAATACCAAGACTTGAATTTACCAATTTTCTTTATACCAGAATTATCCGAATTGGATAGTCATGCTGACTCAAGTCGAACCATTAGTTGTTCACTCGACAGTCATGATTTTTTCATATAAGAATCGTTCAGAATTTTTATCCAAAAGATGATTTCAAAGTTTCATCCAAATTGGTCTTTACCAAATCAAACTTCAAAGTTTTCTCCAAGCTGCACATTTCATCTGCTTCTACCTGTCCAGCTTGCGAGGGAGTATTAAAATATGTAGGGTTTGTACTCAACATAACCAAGCTAAAATTCAAGATTAATTCACATTTACAATAAGGAAAGTACAAGAATAAGAACAGTTTTTCTTAAGTGCTCTGATAAAGTTCCTGGTGGCTACCAGACACTGTAAGATTGCATCGAGATAAGCACTGTATTATCACTCGAATAAGAAATTACAAGAATATGAAAGTATAAGACTATAATAGTCAGAATAAAAAGTTAAAATATGACACACTTAAAGTATCTTGTATAGGAAGTTTTATGTTTCTACAAAGACATGTCAAAGTTAGCTCTATATAAATTTGTATTCAATTAAAAAACAAAAACAATAATACAATTCTCAATTATTTTATTTACGGAAGTTAGTTCTCAATTTTTATTTTATTTTTTTGAAGGGAAGAAAACAAAAAAATATCATCAAGATTGTTCAAGCCAAAGCACCAAATTAACGGAAAAGAAAAAGTCCTTAAAGGAAAAATCTTAAGTGCATTGGTGGTGTGCTCGGTCCCACCACACACCGTCCATTTGCCTTGAGATATGAAATAATTCATATATCAAAACAAATGGACGATGTCTGGTGGTGGTTACCAAACACAATACCAGACACCATAGTAGTGCTCCTCAATTAACTGAATTAGTACCCGTACCAGTTAGTACCCATACCTAATCCAACTATTAAAATGCTTTGTATCAAACACACCATCTCAAAGCAGCTCCCAACAAACAATGTAATCTAATACTTAAACAAGTCTATATCCAAGCAAACCCTTGTATTGAACCCTCACTTTCCATTTTTTTTTGTTTTTTGGGTGTTATTTTTATATACTATATTATTTTACTAGGAGCCGCACATAGCTCCTTTCTGCAAACCAATAGTTTCTAACCAAAAATAAAGAAAAAAGTCACATAAAAAAAATACAACTAGGAGCATTTCTCAAATGCCACAACTTCATATCAACACAAACATGTATTTCAAGCATCCCTAATTTGTCAAGCATTAGGTAAAACTCCGCGTCTTCGATGCCAACTATTCATATTCTAATTTTAAAAATGAGTCAAAATTAAACACCTACAAACATATTAGATCTTTTTATGTCACAGGTGAATTCAAAACTTCACATTTCTAGTAATTCAAAAGTGCAAAAACGAGCATATCTAATTTACCATAATTACAGTTATTTTCATCATCATCAAAGCTCAGTCCTAATACACTCGAGGTAGATTGATATAATGATTACATTGCTGATGGTAAACCACATTTCACCTATTTCTTTTTTTCCATTTCCCCTCCTAGTTTTCTATTGTCAAAATGGTTAAAACTACCAAAACTCCCCATAAGCCAAAACAAAAACTAGCTATATTTTTTACACCTTTCACTTTCTTTTTTACCTTTTTCGTTAACCTAAAATTAAAACTCTCTTGGATCAACAAAAATAGAGAAACCAGGTTGGGATTTAGTCCAATCACCAACAGATCCATCACTATAATCCTCACCGAACCTTTTTACACACCAAAGGTCCTCGGCGCACGATAAGCTTTTCCAGTGTGGAATCCCTAATCTAAGCGGTTCGCGATTTGCGACCTCTGTTGCCACCACACGGCACCCACAGTCCTTGGCAAGATTATGAGCGCACCCACAGAGAGCATTCATTAACTTCACCGAGTGGGTGCCCTCACCACCTAGTCCGTACAAGAAGTGTAACCCGAACGGCCGAAACAACTCAGGAATCGATGGGATACCGAGCCACGGAAACGCCCGATCCACGATCCGAGTCGTCTTAGCGATCCCTCGTTTCACACGTGACGCACCTCGCACTTCCAATCGAAACACATCGTTACAGTTCCACACACTCAAAACCGCCCATGATTCGGGCGGGTCAGCCAGAAATCGGTCCGTTCCGACCCATGTATCGACATTCGAAAGCACAGCCACAAAAGTGCCCAAATTAAGCTTGTTGTTCAAGACCGAGTCAATGTCACGGGGGAAGAACTCAGTGGTGGAGAATCGTTTTCGATACAGCGTTTCTGCCTCAGAAGGACTGAGTTGAAAAATTCTAACCCGTTTCGGAATCTTGACCCGGTGTGCGAAAACGGGTTGAACCAGAATCGATGGGGTCCGAAACTTTGAGTAGCCACAACGATCCGTGAAGAGTTTCACTGAGGCTTGGTTGTCTAAATCAGTGGCCATGTAAGAGTACTCTGCACCATTTTCTCTAAACCACTGTTCTATTTGAGTAACAAGTTCGAACCCAATGCCGAGTCTCCTGATATTCACAAATAAACTATTATATGTTAGTGATTGATTTTGAAAGAATGGGGTCTTTTCAAATTATCAAAGAAAAAAGTGGTAAAAAAATTTCTTTGGTGGAAAAAAAAAACGCTAATTCTAGAAAGAAGATGACAATTATAGAAAATACAAAATTGGGTCATTTAGCTTAAATGGGATACTTTCCATTTAATATAAAAGTAGCCAAAAAAAAAAAAGAGTATGAACCTAGAAAAATGGAAATATGGGTTTTGATGGAGATTGGATGAGGTTTGATGGGGTTCTTTAAGATTATTATAAAAATGGCAATACAAATTGACAATCTGCAACTTTATCTTGTATGGGTATATTAATGGAAAATGGAAGGTGTACCTGTGAGAAGGTGAGACGCGAAGGCCTAAGATATAGGCAACTTTGGAATAGATTGGTGAATGGTTGATATTGGGGGAGTCGTTCTTTCCATTTCTGGACAACTTTTTACCACATGTAACACTTTTGATACATCCTCTGATAAGACCCACAATTTCCGATTCTTCTTCTTCTTCATTTTCTTTGCCAATCCTCTCAGCTATCTGATGATTTACAAAACACAAATCGGAAACATGGGTTTAAAACAAAAAAAGTGCACCAAAAACAACCAGTGTTACGAATGTAATTGAAGAATAAATATACTGACCAACATGTTATAAGAAGGGGAATGTCGAACTCGGCAAATGGGGTCACCAAGCAAGTCAGTGAAGAGAGACATGTTCCCACCACTTGACCCAACTTCACATTTTTTCTCAACTTGTTCCACTCCATACTGATCCTTTTCTGGGTCATATTCTCTCACTATTATCAAAACTTCTCCCATCTTTTCTTCTTCTTCTTCTTCTTCTTCTGTAGTAATACTTTTGAGTTTTGGTTTGAGGAGATGGTGTTATTATATACTAGAGGGAGGAGGGAGAGAAATCGCCTGAATCCCTTGTAAAGAGACACTCTTTTTTTATGAGGTTACTGTGAAGGGTGGTGGGTGGCTGGCTTTTTTAAAATCTGTTGAGCTGTTTTTGCTCCTCTCCTCTTTTACACCGCTTCATAGACTCTCTCGTCCCGTGTAAGCTGTTTTTGTAGTGAAGAGTGAGAGAGATGGGCATTTATATCAACAATTCTAGGAATGATTCATAATAATAATAATGATTTCACAAAAAAGGATGGGCAAATGGCGGCTCTGGCTGCGCGGTCCTTCTCCCTTTACTCATTTTCCTCATTTATTGACACCCATGTTCTTAATAAAGGTCATAACCCCTACCTCCCTCTACCACCACCAACACCTCAATCATCCCCATACATTCCACCATCCCATGCACTTTTTGTTCATCATATCATTGTTTTGTCGGGAATTCTAAATGTCGAGGGAAAGGGCGAGGAAAACAGCGAGGTAAAAGAGGTGG
Source organism: Berberis thunbergii (assembly GCA_003290165.1). Lineage (NCBI taxonomy): Eukaryota > Viridiplantae > Streptophyta > Magnoliopsida > Ranunculales > Berberidaceae > Berberis > Berberis thunbergii. The sequence continues at coordinate 47,046 of QNQO01002934.1, read as the reverse complement.
CGGGGGGTGAACCGTTCACCCCCCTCGAGATGCGCGCGCGGCACATATCTCGAGGGGGGTGAACGGTTCACCCCCCGCCACCTCCTTTACCTCGCTGTTTTCCTCGCCCTTTCCCTCGACGCATAGCAAAGCTCTTGTTTTGTGCTTGTCCTAGGTCAAATAAAACAGAAATTCTAAATGTCGAGGAAATGGGCGAGGAAATAAGCGAGGGGAGGGAGGTGGCAGGGTGAGAATCGTTTATCTCCCTTCAAATGTATGTTATCTTTTTTGACGCGCATATCTCGAAAAAAGTGAACGGTCACCTCCCACCACCTCCCTCCCCTCGCTCATTTAGAATAACTCCAAATAAAATAACAAGATTAGGGCTTAAAACCTGTGACAGCAAAAACTTATGACGAATGAAATAACAAGGCCGAGATCTTAACTTGCCAATGACATTTTGGATTAGAGGGTTAAGAAATGAGTTTCTCTAGAGTGTTTTATACTTTTACATTTTCTCTTTAAAATACATTCACAAACATTATTTATAAAACGCGTTTTCTAAATGGCGAGGAAACTAGCTTGGGAGGGGTGTGACCCTTCATTTCCCTCAAGATGCGTGTCTTCACTCATCTCAAAGGGTCACACCCCTTCACTGATTTTCTCACCATCAAGAAAGGCTCTTTATAGAATGAGCTTTGCTAACTGTCGAGAAAACCCTTTACCCGTGTTTCCTCGCCATTTTCCTCAACAATTAGAATTTTTCTTATAGAATATGTAAAATATAAAAAATACAAAACTTAATTAAAAATAACTATAAAATCTGACAGTCTATAATTTAGTTCAAGAAATAGAAAAAAAAAAAAAAATCATGGATGTTACGTGATGATGTGTATGTATGATACATGCGATGAGTTGTCATGCATGAAGAAATGATTACAAAACCCAACCCACTACTATCACTTTTTATCTTTTCGTTTTAACCGCCCCGCCGTAAAAAGAGTCGAAACGGCCGCCGCTTAAGCCAGCTGTGTCTTTCCGTACTTTCTGCCCACCACAAGATCGACGCGTGGCCTTATCATCTTCCCTTCCGCCACGTCGTCCCACTAAATAGTCACCCTTTCATCATGGACAAATGGCTGCAAAAAATCCTTACACTACTATAGGCAACACTCGATATTTTCTCTTAGAAATTAAAATTTGAGAAGTGGGTGTACTTAGCAATAATAATAATTAATTACGAGGGGGCTAAAAACGGTTTCAACAATGATTGGGATTCCTTCATTAAACGGACCCGGGGGGCTCTGCGCATATTTTGTAACCGTTGGATCTGATCCGACGGTTCAGATCAATAAATTTCAAAAGATATTAAAAATAATAAAACAACTTTTTGAATCCATTGATCTAGCCCGTCAGATCAGATCCGATGACTGGGAGATGTGCGCAGGAGCCCCTCGAATTCTCATTAAACCGGCCACGTCACTACGTCTAGCATCCCCTCGTTATGGGCTGTACACGTGTAATTTTCTAAATTTAGAAAAATATGAACAGTTGAAATCATGGTACGGACTCTAGTCTGTGGTTTGTTCTTGATGTATCCCCCGACCGATACCTTAAATCCAAAGGGATTCATAGTTTATATTTTTTTATTCATAATGTTTACATCGTGATGTAAGGTCAAAAAATGAACGTTCGTTATGAATAGTTTAGGAAATTAGATTTTGCAATCATGTTTTGCAACCATGATGATGTGGCATCAATAGAGTAAGCTTTCACATCCTCAAGATACACATAAATATTTTGAGAATTTGATCATTCTTTCAAAATTAGGCCACGTCAACATAGTTGCAATACATGATTGTAAAAACCTATTTTTCTTACATTTTCGGAAAAACCATCGTGTTAATGTTATATAGTGATTTGATTATTGATTAGTGGAATGGCTGAGATAATTTGATTGAGTATCAAATAGTGAAAGGTGAGGTTTTCATGCATATTGGATTATGGTTTAATTTTAATTAACTCTAACGTGGATTTCAATGTATGGTCATAGTGACTGGCCTAAGCTAATCATTTATTTGGATCATTTTGATTGGTGGATTGTGTCGATGTTTGATAATAGAGTGAGGTTGGGAAATCAGGTTTTATAACCATGTTTTTCAATTATAATGATATGACATTGTTATAGGAGTTTTTTACAATTTTGAAATACATATAAAATCTTTGGAGATTTAATCATTCTTTCGAGATCACGACACGTCACCCTGATTGAAAAAATCTGATTTCCTAGCTAATTTTATTGTAATTATCAAGATTAAGGTGTCAACGTGCTCTACGTGCATGAATATTCAGTAATTTTAAAAAACGTGTAAATTTTTTTTTCATTTGTAAGGGTTTATTTTTAATTTATAAATAATTGAAGAATTTTAAATAAATTATATTAGAAACCTATGTGTAAATAATTAATATTGAAAGGGATTGGATTTGATTATAGATAATAAAAAATTAAAAGGAAAAAATGTAAAACAAAACGTAATAGTATTTTTAATTAAAAGATACAAATGCCCTTAGAACTATTCATCGGTCTTTGATTTTAAATATAATTATTAAGAATAGAAAATGACAAAATTAGAAAGTAAAATTGAGGTTGAAGGCATATTTTTACTATTTCGGATATTTATCCGAATATTATAGTAGCAGAGATATTTTATGATAGTTTGTTAATCATTGGAATATCTTTAAACCAGTGTAATTTATAATTTATAGATTATCACAACATTTTCACCTAAAATCCAGAGCGATTGGATACATACCAATTACCATAAAAAAATTAAAATAAAAACCAATTTATCATAATTTAGTGATCGCTAAAGAAATGAATACAAATGATTGAATTTTTTTTAAATTAATCACTAACTAAAAATGGTTTTAATTAGATCTGCATTTTGATTTGCCTTCAATGACAAGACAAATAAAATAGTTTATTACATAAACTTGTAAAAGCGTCTATTATAAACTAATTGTTCATGCGATGAACAACCAATTTTTGGTGTAGTAATCAACTTTGAATGATATGTTTCTAATGTTGTTTATCATTAATAACAAGCAATATGGGAGTGTGAGCAATATTTTGTCTAACGGCAATTATTGGGATCTTTCCTTTCGAATACCCCTCTATACTGGAGAAATAGATGAGTTCGCTAATCTAATGAATCTGTTGAATAGACAAATGCTCTCAGAGGGATCAGATAGTTTGGTGTGGAAGGATAAAAGTGTGGGCTTCTCGGTGAATAAAATTTTCGGATATGTTGGCTGCATCTCATTATGAGACTCACATTAACCCCTTCATTCCCTCTGACAAAAATCTGGTATAGGTGAAAAACTTTTTTCTTCGAATTAATTTCTTTAGTTTGTCAGTTTTGCATGAGAAGATCTTGATTAAAGATAGGTTAAGAAAAAGAGGAATCCTCACAGAAAGTCTTTGTATGCTTTGCAATGAATTTGACGAGACGCTGGACCATTTGATGTTTCACTGCAGTTTCTTCAATTCCATTTGGAGCAGTTTCTTGGCAGAATTTGGTTTGAGTATTGATGTTTCAAGGCTCCATTTTATGATTGGCTAAGTTTGTGGTCTCAAGCTAATCATTCCCGTCGAGGAGAGTGGTTATGGCGTAGGGTCCCCCACGTTATCATGTGGTGTGTGTGGAAAGAAAGAAATAAAAGGGTATTTGAAGGACTCAACAGATCAGAGCACTCTATCTTTATCGAGATTAGAGAATTGTTGTGGATGATAGGTACGGCATGTAATTTGTTTAGGGATTTGGGTTTTGACACTTTCATGGTATCTTGGCATTCCTTGATATAGGAATGTTTCTTTTTGTAATTTGTTTCCTTTTCTTTCATTAATAAACATCTTCGTGTCTGACCAAAAAAAAAAAATGCGATGAGATCGTAGGACTCTAGATTTGAATAGAGGCATCAAACTATTACCATTATCAACAACACCCACAATCATTTGTCTGATTTGTATTAATTTTCTTTAATTAACACCAAACATCCGTAAAATAATGCATTGCAAACTAATGCATATACATCAATTTACAAAATGCATCATTTTGCAGTACCAAATGAAACCTAAATGAAAAGGGTATGGAATTAGCTTCTTGCATATGCTATAAACTCTAAAGGATTTGTTTCAAACATTACTTTAGTTAGTGCATTTGTTTTCAAAAAGTATTTATTTTATTAAAATGTTTATTTATTTTCATTTTTTAAAAGATGAACACTATTTAAATGCTTTAGAGAAGTTTAAACTCTTGAATTGTGATATGCTAACAATTTTCAAAACTTCTGAGGCCAATTGGTTGAATAAATTGGACAAAACTAAGTATGCAAACACTTGGATTGATTAAGATATTCACATGTCATTTCTTAGCAAATCAAACCTAATTTTTATACTTTTAATTAAAATATATTAAGAGTCAATGGGGTAGTAGCTTAGCAGCAGGTTTGTGGCGAATGAAATCACGAGTTCACGGATTCGAAAGGGTAAGGCATTTAAATATATATATATATATATATAAACCAACTCGTATACTTGCATTTGGATGTTTTGGTAGAAATTAGGGAAGATATTTGCTTATTATTTACAGTTAATTAAGTCTTTGTTAATTATATGTAGGTTGGTCATCCAACAATCAACAAACCATCGTTAATTATCGATAATAATAATCCATCATTTTTAAAACTCTTGCTCAAGTTACTAATTAACTAGATTATCTCAGTATCACATTGTTCTTGATTTAAAACTCTTCATAGTACTATTTGATGAATATTTTCTCAATCAAAATGATTCCAACATAAAATGCTGGTTAGAATCTTCCCAAGTTTTATACGAACATTGATGCATTTCCTTGGATTCGATTGATTAAAATTTGATGCTTGTGACAAAAGGAATGACCAAAATTCCATGTTTGTGACGAACGAAGTGACGATAACAATGGTGATAATTGACCACACGAATAATTGTATACACCTAAACATCTTTCTTATACGAAAATTTAACATTTCGAAGTGGAAGTCTGATGAGAATTATAATGCAATGGCTAATAAAGGTATTCGAAAAAATATAAATAATCCTTGAAGAAATACTAATTTGGGAGATAGAACAGGACCACCATGTTCTTGTGGTGACAGTCAAGAAGACGAACATGGGTTTAGCATCTCCTCCCATGTTAATCGCAGAGAAAGAAAGAAAGAGAGACAATAGTGAAGACAATGGCCTTGAAGCGATAATTATAAGGATGTTGCCCCCCCTTCCGTACGCACATTTCTAATCCAATATAATCTTATAATACACCATGATTGCGAAAACACAACTAACATTGTATGGCAATCGCGGAACAGGTTCTCCATAGATCAGGTAATTGTTTCTTCTTGAATATGATCATGTGACGACCTTCCTGACTCTTAACAACGAATGTAAAAAGTTGGTAATGTAGACTTAGGATGATTTTTGCATGATAATGAGGGAGAGTAGGTAACATAAACACAATTATGTTGCGAATGGTCTGATTTATATGCAGGCATTCGATTAATTAATTCGACAATGAGGGTGATTAGGGATATAATTAGACCAACTGATTAGTGGTTGGTGTGGCTCAAGGACTAATGAAGGATTAGGGAGTTGGATTTATGGTAACCCTATTTAGACCATCACTTAAGACTCATTATTTGGTACATTTTTCTGATGAAATATGCATTATGGGGTCATAAAATTGCTTTGGGGTTTCCTAATTTTGGGTTTTAGGTTGAATCCCTATGGAAGGTGACCTTAATCTAATAAAAACACCCCTCAATTATCACACTTCTAATCTCCTATAAGTTACCAATCAATTTCTTCAAACAAGGAAAAAAAAACAAAGGTCCATCAAAGTCTTCTAAAGGGTTCTTAAAAAAAAAAAAAAAAAAAGTTGGAAAACTCAACTTCCTATAGAAAACTTAAGTCAACTCAATGAGTCACTGAGTTAACTCAGTCATTCGGATGGCGAGTTTCAAAGTTTAGTTTGGCCATGATACTGTTACTCAAGGATTTATGTTTAGAGTACAACAAATAATAATTGACAAATTTTGTAACAAGAATAATGGAATTAAGACATGCATTTGAGCGATGTGTACTTTGGATTTGGATAGTGAACCCAATGAACCTCGTTGCAATGATGTGGTGCAATGTAAAGTTGATATATGTCGATAACTATGAATATGCACTACTCATTTCTATTGTGGTGATTCATGTCCCTCTGCACTACTCAGGTCTATCGTGGTGATTCATGTCCTTCTTAATATAGATGATAAGCATTTGGTCTATTTCTAAAAAATAACATTGAATCGAAGAAATGGACCATGACTCCACTAGCATCCTATCTCGATTCCAATTCATATTCCCAACTTCTTGGCATTATAATGATTAATATCTCCATTACTTTTACATGACTATTCCTATCATCATGATATATATATAGATGCAAAGCTACCAACAAAAGCAACTTTTATCCTTTTTGCAATTGAGTAATCTTTTTTTTTTATTCAATATTTGTATCCTATCAAATATTTAAGAACGATCAACAAACTATAAATTGATAACTATACTTTTAAATGGATTTGAACCTGTGATTTGAGATACCGATAGTTTTTGTCCAGGAGGCTGGATAGTTGAGCCTGTAAGGTTTGTACAGAGAGGGACAAGGCAAGGATTGCGGGAACAGCCTTGCTAGGGCGCGAAGGCCTCCTTCTGCCCATCCCCCTCAAGATGCACGCCCTCACTCTCTTTTTTCCTCGCCCCCTAAATGACACTTGGGGGAATGGATTTTAATGTTATACTTTCCAGAGTAGATGTATTTGGGGGAGACCCTTATAAATCAAAGGAGCTGGCATGTTCCCTTGGGACCTTTGCATTAAGGGCAATCCCTTACATTTTCTGTCATCCCATTTTAGGGTTGTGTTAAGGGTACCCCCCCACACCTTGATCAATCCATGATCAGTCTTCTTCAGTAGTGTTCTTTCCAGGTCCCTTGTATGTATAATGGTATGGTTAGCTGTCCGACAATGTAGTGCAGTCTCTGGCTCTGCATGGATGATTCACCATGTCTCCTTATCGAAGCCATACGTGCCCATCCATTGCCCCATCCCCGAATGCCACCTCTCCCTTCTCCTCTCCTTTCCGTCTCCCTTCTTGTCACTTCATTATAAGTATCTCTTATCACTTCAAACATTATTGGGATAATGTTGTCTGTTTCGCATCTTCTCATATGAAATGTGGATTATAATTTATAGAAGAGTTCAGATCGTCTGCACCATGGTGTAGGGTTTGGTCTATTTTCTAAGAAAGGCCACTGTGAGTTGAAGTTAGAGTTGAAGTTAACTCACTAAAAGAGTAGTCGATATTGAAAATGTTTGTGACATAGAACTGAGTATACATAAACGATTCCATATCCACAATTTGTAAATTTTAACTCATATTTCTTCCTACTAAATTCTCTAAACAACTCAATTCTCACATGATTTAATATAAATCCGATTATGGAGATGGAAACCAAATCAGTTATTGGTTCGGAACCCGATTATGAAAAATGTATGGGTACACAACGATTCAGGCCATATTTGACCTATTTTACCAATGGAATAAAAAACCAACCTTTTTTTTTTTTTTTTTTTTTTTACTTGAAGGCACTCTTTTTTTTTTTTTTACGGTCAAACATGAAGATTTTTATTAATGAAAGAAAGAGAAATAAATTACAACGAGAAACATTCCTATATCAAGGAATGCCAAGACACTATAAAAGTGTCAAAACCCAAATCCTTAAATAAATTACATGCCGAACCCATCCTCCACAGCAATTCTCTAATCTCGATAAAGATAAAGTGGTCCGATCTGTGTAGTCCTTCAAAAACCCTTTTATTTCTTTCTTTCCACACACACCACATGAGAACGTGAGGGACCCTACGCCATAACCACTCCCCCCGACGGGAAGGATTAGCTTGAGACCACCAACTTAGCCAATCTAAAATGGAGCCTTCAAACATCAAACTCAAACCGAATTCCACCAAAAAACTGCTCCAAATGGATTTGGAGAAACTGCAATGAAGCATCAAATGGTCCAGTGTTTCTTCAAATTCATTGCAAAGCACACAAAGACTCCCAGTGTTTATACACATAATCAAGGACAGTTGTCGATGGCCATTGATTGAAAAACAATAATACACTACAAAAAAAAAATCATTAATAGCTATAGAAATTAGCGACGGTTTTTTAATACCGTCGCTAATTATAAAATTTGCGACAGCAAAAAGCCGTCGCTAATGCTTTTAATACTGTTTTAACCCATAATTATAAAAATTCGTCGCTAAATATAACAAATAAAATTCATTAGCTATGGTAGAATACCGTAGCTAATGCATTTTTTTTAAATATATATAAAAATACATTTAGCGACGACAAGCTTTACAAATAAAAATTATTACCGTAGCTAGTGGATTTTTTGAAAAAAATATATATACAAAAAATATTTAGCCACGGTAAATGAGTCATCGCTAAGTTTTACAAATAATATATATACAAAAAAACATTTAGCTACGGGAAACAAATCGTCGCTAAGTTTACAAAGATTTTTTTATTAGCGACGGCCCAAAACTGTCACTAATTGATTTTTTTTTTTAATTATAAACAAAAACATTTAGCTACGGCAAAAACCCGTCGCTAAGTTTACAAAGATTTTTTATTAGCAACGGCCCAAAACTGTCGCTAATTAATTTTTTTTTAATTATAAACAAAAACATTTAGCTACGGCATAAAAACCCGTCGCTAAGCTTACAAAGATTTTTTAATTAGCGACGACCAAAACCGTTGTTAATTGATTTTTTTAAATTATAAACAAAAACATTTAACTACGGCAAAAAACCGTCGCTAAGTTTACAAAGATTTTTTATTAGCGATGGTCGAAAACCGTCGCTAAGCTTACTAATATTTTTTATTAGTGACGGCCTAAAACCATTGCTAATTAATTTTTTTTAATTAGACACAAAAATAAAACCTCATCTCAACCGTCAATAACACCCAAAAATTTTATCTCAATCCAACGCACTAAACCAAACCACGTCACCGTTTTGCATGAAACCAACACAACCAATCCCCTTCAATTACCTTTCTCTATATAAATTTAAATTTTCTCTACCAACCAACTCAACCAAATTTTTTTTTCTCTCAACCATAATTTTTCTCTCAACCCACAGAGAAGAAACCCACAGATGAGATCCCAGCAGCAGAGATCTCCCGGCCGCCTCCCTCTCCCCTCCCTTCCCCGCCTTTCCCTATTGCAAGAGATCTCAGAGATCTGAAATCTCAGATCTTGGATATCAGATCATATATTCTATATAGCAAATAATTTTTTATTTTTTGGTTTTTTGTACTTTTTGTATGGATTCTTTGTAATTTTTGTATGATATTCTAGAGATTCAGTGTAATTTTGTTATAATTTTGATCAATTAAGTTTCCTATCATGTTTTTGATTAATTAAGTTTAGTTATGGTAGTTTCTATTAATTTTATGAATGGACAATCATTAAGAGCTAATTTCATTATAAAAACTGAATTTTCATTTGTAATTTTTATTTGTCAATATGATTTGCAACAAAGCTGTAGCTGAATAGCCACGACAAATATCGTGGTTGTTTTGTCAATTGGATTTGCAATTTAGCGACGGCAAAAATCGTCCCTATTTTTTAATTTGCGATAATCTTAACCGAAATTTTAAACAGCTTTAGCGATGAAATTTTTTGAGTTAGCGACGGTTTTTAGCCATTGCGAATTAGCTACGATTAAAATAGCCACGGTATTGCGACGATTGTTGAGCCGTTGCTAATAAATACCAGCGACGATTTTTTGACAATTAGCAACGGTTTTTAGCCGTTGTTGAATAGAAATTTTTTCGAAATGATCAAACAAAACTCCAATTATGAGTAATCCTACAAATCATGTTTATACCATTGGTGGACCCAAAAATTTAGTCGAGGGGGGCGGGGGGGGGGGGGGTGGGGGGAGGCGAAATGGCAAATAATTATTAGTTGATAATAATAGTTATCAAGAGTAAAGAAAAAAATTCGTACCTAAGCTAGTAACTAATAAAAAATACATTGCATATACCAAATTGAATCCAGTGTAGTCCAATTTTAAGCCATAAAAGAGTCGCAGTATCGATAACCTTAGTAAGGGGCAAACGAGCGTAATAACTATAATATATAACTGAAATCACAAAATAATTAGTATAAATATTTAAGCTAAAAAATATGAAAATTTCAAATATAATATGATCCTAATACAGTTTCATAGAAAAAATGGTTTATATAAGGCTCAAATTTTATATGAATTTGCTAATGGTATATATTTTAATTGAATTCTATAGTTATTATTTTATATATTAATTTCAAATATTTTTTTGCTTGAGGTTTTATACAACTTGTGGATATTGCAATTACATAAAATTGCGTTGAAAACAAAAATGAGGGGCATGTCAGAACAACAAAAGTAGTAATTGTTAATAGTCATAAAGAAATCATATTCACCAAGATGACAAAAATAAGTTTATATTAAATTAAACAATTTTTATTCTTTGCAATTACTTATAAAGTTGCATTAAAAAAGAAAAAAAATGAAATATTGTCAAAGAGTATTGAACTCAGGTCGTTTACAAAAACTATTAAACTTCTAACCACTGCACCAACAAAAATATGTTCAAATGAATGAATGGACAATTATGCTATTGCATTATACATTATATAATTCAATTTTTAGTAAGACTAACATATAGTAAATGTATTTTAAAAGTTTAGGAGCGACAACTGCTCTCCCTCGCCCCTTATTAGGTCCGCCCCTTGTTATTCATCCTGAAAAGCTTCACATATCATGCGATTTCGAGTGAAACTAAGGAATCAAGTTTTACAATCATATTCTGCAACTAGGATGATGTGATATCTAACAAATTTTTATTTTACATCTTCTACATACATAAACAATTTATTGATTTCATCATTCTTTCGAAATCACATTACATCACTTTGATTGTATAACCTAATTGCAAAAACCTGATTTACTGTATTTTTTTTTAATGATGCACAGATTAAGGTTGGCAAGTTTTGACTTATTAGTTTCCTTTTGCATCATTTTGGTCTAAAGTTTGTTAATAAGTCCAAATTAGAGCTGTACCTCGCTTCCAAAATTAGATCTAATTCTATGATGCAGGGGACAACATCTATCTAATTTCTTTTCAGGAAGAATTTAGGGTTGATAGATGGTTTTGACTTAGAAGAAAGGAAAAATGTGTGGATGGTTTAGGCATTAAGAAGGTAAGGAGGAAATTAACTTCCTGTATTAGTGTCAAATTGCGTTGGCATCCTTTATTTCTTATCACTTGTCAGTCTTTTCAGACACTGACTTCAAATAATTTGCTTAAATTTGTTTTCTAATCCTCCCTTTTGGGTTTTGATTATGTAAAATTTGCTTAAATTCAAAGAATTATTAGGAGCGAATATTGAATATAGCTGTTTAGATGCATTAGATTAACTAAGCAAAAACAATTCTTTGCATCACGTGAAAATGATGAGGATGTTAAGTAGTAACAATACTGAGCAAATCAAATATTTTTGAGTGATAATAGGCGGCGAGGAAACGGGTGAGGGAGGGGGTTTGACCCCTATTCTTCTCGAGATTCACATGGGCGTGTATCTCGAGTGGATGAGGGTCACACACTCTCCCTTGCCCGTTTCCTCTCCATTTAGAATCACTTTTTTTTTTTTTTTTTTTTCTTTTCCTTTTATGTGAGTGGGCTACATAAGTTGGGTGTTGTCGGTACAAATGTCAAATGTATGATGTTACACTGGAATCAAATCAATTGAATTTCAACACGTGACTTATATACAAGGAATCAACATATGGAAATAAAATTTTATACAAAAAAAGGAAACAAAATACAAAGAAAAACATTCTTAAAGCAATGAATGCAAAGATATCATGAAGGTATAAAAACAAATTTCTAAAGAAATTATAAACTGCACCCATCCTTCATAACAATTGCCTAATTTCAATAAATATAGATTACTCTGATTTGTTGAAAAAATGTTATGATTTAATAGTGCACCCAATCTCACTTTTTTCTATGTTTCTTTAGTTCAAATTAAACATGAATTGACACTTTAAATTTAAATTCCCATGCCATTATCCCTAAAACACAAAAACAACAGAAACCAAAACCTCTCTTTCACTCTTGCTTTCAATTTCAATATTTGGAAGCCCTAATTTGTTCATGAGTAAAAATTAGGGTTAGCCAAAGTTGTTTTTTTTTTTTTTTTTTTTTTTTTTAAATTGGGATGGTGACCCATTTTATTCATTTAAAAATCAAAACGCCAGAAGGCTACATGATTGACCCTATAGGGTTAACTAAAAGGCCGAAACAAAATCTCACAAAGATAGGATTCACCAAAACAAACCTAGACAAAAAAACTCAGTCTTTGTACCTATTGTTTTTCTTTCCTAGTTCTATTGGATTTTCGGGGACAACTGCTGATATCTTTGGTGTAACGCCTCGTATTCATCCTTCCGTCTGACATAGCCCCTAAATTCAAATCACTGTTAGCGACCTGTGGACCTAGCTCAGATTCTGAGTTGACTTCATCACTATCCTCGCTATTCATTTCGAGTGTATCGATTTTCGGCAGTCGAAGTTGCCTATTTTCTTTGAGGAGAGATATAGCCTTATTCAAGTTGTCGCTGACTCGTTTATAATCCGGGGAAGTTTTGATACCGTATTCGTCAAAACGTCTCTTGAAACTGATCACAGCCTGAAGATCATCCTCGTTCTCTGGTGTGGTGCAGAGCGCTGCCATGGTGCCAGGTGCCGGATTGTGGCAAGCCGCGTCTTCGGCCTTGGTGCGGGACGCTGGCTGGGGCGAGGCCATGGCCTCTGTCTTGGTGCTTGCATCCCTCGGCCTCCCTAAATCGGCATGCATCACTGTATCGTTTGCCGCGTCTCGCGACGCTGCCACAAGAATATGCTTAGCAAGGTGATTGCTAATGTTTCCTGAATCGACAGTATCCTCCTGTAGCAACGACTGTGCTTGTGGACCAATAACATTCTCAATCTCCGAAACTGTATACCCCGCCTCCAAGAGGCAATCCTCCGTAGATTCTGGTACAACCGCGGCACTGTCATGAGCCATTGTCGTGCCCACTAGCTGCTTATCCTCTTGAGCACCCTCATCTTCATCGATATTCTCTATAAGTGACTCGAATTTGTTTGACAACACCACCGTTGATGGAGCGGTGGCCACTGGCTTCTTATCCCCAATTTCCTCGTTAATCTCTGCACCCGTATCATTTTTTACACCACTCGTACCCACCTCTTGGATGGTCAATTTTTCTTTTTTGGTAACTGGTATGTAGTGTTGCTTGACAGTATTGGTTTCGACTTTTGGGTTGACTGCCTTCGCTGTTTGACCTAGGACAGAAACTCTTCCACCGCCCTTTAGGCCCAACTTTTTTCTACAAAAATCCTTCTGATGCCCTATCAAGGAGCAAAAATCACAGTATTTGAAGCCTGGATATTCTATCTTCTGCCAGAAGCCCCTATTATTAGCCCTGTCAATCCAAACTCTAGTTGGTAATTTCTCAGCCAAAGTCATCTCCACGCAAACACGGGCAAAACTCGGGCGCGATAGACATCGAGTATGATCATCAATCCGCAAGAAACCACCAAAAGAATTCACAATTGCTTTTAAAATAGGGGGATGAAATAAATGCAAAGGTAAGTTAGGAAGCTCTAATCACAATGGCACCGATATCGAGTCCTCCTTCAAGCTGAATCCATCATGCCAACGGAAGGCTTTAAACCGAACGCCACGAATCAAAAAGGAATCCCTCGATAGAACTTTCTTTGCTTCCACCTCAGATTGAAGTCGAACTAACACGTGTCTTTGATTCAGCAAACCAAGCGAAAAAATCGCCTAGAATTCCCCAAGTTCTGTGGATCGAATCGCGGATATCTTCCAATGTTGGTCGATAACTAGAGAACTTTAAGACAATCACATGTTTTTCCATGAACGCTTCGCCACGTACTTCATCTGTGGTCGTAAGTCCAATTGCTACTGCTCCATCTTTGCGAAAACGAGTTCCTTCTACCTGAGCCTCCGCAACTTCGGCCACCAAAATTTTGCCCAAAATTTGGGCGAAAGATGGTTTAGCCGATCCGTCCACGGTTCCCCCATGCCAGGTCCCCCCGCCATGGAGGGGGATGGCGGCTGGAGGCACCGACATCACCATAGGACGACTAAGCAAGTCCTGCTGCCAGTGTTAACCAAACACACACACAAACACGACAGTGTTTGGGGCGGATGAAGGCTTGCAACAGGCAAACAGTGCTGCGGGGCGTCCTGACAGCGGAGGGCGGCGGCGGGGAAGCGGCAGCCAGGCAGAGGTATCCCTCTCGCAGCCAGACAAGTCGGTCGCAGGGCCTCTCGCACCCTCTCTCGTCTGTGCTTCGCACCCTACCTCGCTAGGCGAACAGCCGTGCACGACGACGGTCAGAGCGTCCCAGTGCACGACGAAGGCCAGATCTGGTGTCGGTGACGGCTTTCTCGCAGCCCCTCTCGCCTGTTATGCCGATATGAGATGGAAGATGAAGTCGGCGGAGGCTATCTTAGCAAGCCCTCTCGGCGGCGGCTCTTCGCAGCACCCACTCGGCGGCGGCTTTCAAATCTCAAACCCTAGAGAACCCTCCATCTCTGTTCATAGAGGGCTTCAACCCAGGGTTAGCCAAAGTTATGACTGAGATTAGTTATCATTGTTTAATCACCTAGAATCAACAAAAGTAATGTCAACTAGTTTAATTGGTAAGATTTGCGATAGAAAATATCATCAGTTAAAAGTTTCAACATTACCACAACATATTATGATTATGGAATCCATCAAATTTTTTTTTTAAAAAATACTTCCACTCCTTAACAAATGGAAGTTGCTACGTGTATTCAACTGTTTGGTTCGATACCCCACTTTTATATCATTTTTAATTTTTTGGATATGCTGAAGACATCACCACTCACCCTTACCTTCTCTTCTTTCTTTATCGGCACAACACCACCTGGCCAGCCCCACCACCACTTCTCTCCGCTACACCCTGCCACCGCCGACCGATAGTGGTGATGGTGTGGTGGTACTCCTTGTTTGAAGAAACAATTGCCTGATCCATGGAGAACCTGTTCCGCAATTGCCCTACAATGTTAGTTGTGTATTATTAGATTATATTGGATTAGAAATGTGCGTACGGAAGGGGGGGCCAACATCCTTATAATTATCGACGCTTCGAGGCCATTGTCTTCACTATTGTCTCTCTTTCTTTCTTTCTTTCTCTGCGATTAACATGGGAGGAGATGCTACGCATCGAGAAACCCATGTTCGTCTTCTTCACTCACCACAAGAACATGGTGGTCCTGTTCTATCTCCCAAATTAGTACTTCTTCAAGGATTATTTATATTTTTTCGAATACCTTTTATTGGCCATTGCATTATAATTATTCGTGTGGTCAATTATCACCATTGTTATCGTCACTTTGTTCGTCACAAACATGGAATTTTGGTCATTCCTTTTGTCACAAGCATCAAATTTTAATCAATCGAATCCAAGGAAATGCATCAATGTTCGTATAAAACTTGGGAAGATTCTAACCAGCATTTTATGTTGGAATCATTTTGATTGAGAAAATATTCATCAAATAGTACTATGAAGAGTTTTAAATCAAGAACAATGTGATACTGAGATAATCTAGTTAATTAGTAACTTGAGCAAGAGTTTTAAAAATGATGGATTATTATCGATAATTAACGATGGTTTGTTGATTGTTGGATGACCAACCTACATATAATTAACAAAGACTTAATTAACTGTAAATAATAAGCAAATATCTTCCCTAATTTCTACCAAAACATCCAAATGCAAGTATACGAGTTGGTTTATATATATATATATATATATATATATATATATATATATATATATTTTTTTTTTTAAATGCCTTACCCTTTCGAATCCCTGAACTCGTGATTTCATTCGCCACAAACTTGCTGCTAAGCTACTACCCCCGTTGACTCTTAATATATTTTACTTAAAGTATAAAAATTAGGTTTGATTTGCTAAGAAATGACATATTTGGTTAGTGATTAATTTTAAAGTTCTTCAATCATTTGTTTTCATTTCTTTAGCATTCACTAAATTACAACAAATCGGACATTTTATTTTAATGGTAATTGGTACGTATCAGTTCGATCTGGATTTTAGGTGAAAATGTTGTGATAATCTATAAATTATAAAGTATATTGGTTTAAAGATATTCCAATGATTTACGAACTATCATAAAATATCTCAACTACTATAATTTTTAAATGAATAGTAAAAAGTATGCCTTCAAGTTAAATTTTACTGTCTAATTTTACTCTTTTATATTTTTTATAATTATATGTAAAACGAAAGATCAATGAATAGTTTCAGGAGTATATGTCTTTTGATTAAAATTGCTATTACATATTTTTTTTCAAATTTATATTATTTATAATTAAATTTAGCCACTTTCAATATTCATTATTTACACTTAAGTTTTTAATATAATTTTTTTGAAGCTCTTCAATTATTTATAAATTATAAATAGATCTTGTTAAATAAAAGATATTTTTATATATTTTCAAATATGACTGATTATCCACACGCATGCAGTGCGCGTTGACACTCTAATCCTGATAATTACAATGAAATTAGCTTAAAAAGCTAAAAAAAATAATAAAAAATTTATAAAGAGCTGCCAAACACAGCCTAACAAAAAAAAGATAATTGTAATAATCTAGTGAAAGGATTATTATACTATTATCAAACATCGACATCAATCCACCAATCAAAATGGTCCAAATAAATGATTAGCCTAGGCCAATCACAGCGACCCTACATTGAAATCGACATTAGAGTTAATTAAAATTAAATCACTATATAACATTAAACCGATGTTTTTTGTTTTTTAAAACGCTGGAACATCAGGTTTTGCAATCACGGTGATCTGTTTTAATCTTGAAAAAAAAATCAAATTTCTAAAGTATTTATGTGTATCTTGAGGATATGAAAATCTCACATTCTGATATCACATCATCGTGGATGCTAAACCTGATTCTCTAAGCTCACTTGAATTTTTCACTATTCATAAGCAACGTTCATTTTAGGACCCTAAATACGCACAATGTAATTGCAAAATCTAATTCCTAAAGTATTTATGTATATCTTGAGGATACGAAGACCTCCTCTATTGATGTCACATCATCGTAATTGCAAAATCTAATTCCTTAGCCTCACTTGAATTTTTCACCATTCATAAGGAACGTTCATTTTATGACCCTAAATATGCACAACGTAAAACGACAAACCATGAATCCATTCGAAATACATTTTTGGATTTAACGTATGGGTCGGGGGATGTTGGGTGCCCTACAAACTTACATGTATGTCTCTAACAACATTTTTGTTTTAGATTCAAATAAAATACATTAAGAGCGAACCACAGACAAGGGTCCGCACCATGATTTCAACAGTTCATATTTTCTAAATTTAGAAAATTACACGTGTACGGTCCACGTAAAGAGAGGGCTTATAATGCTACACGTAGTGACGTGTCCAATTTAATGGAGGAAAATCCAATCATTGTTGAAACCGTTTTTAACCCCTCGTAATTAATTATTATATTATTACTAAGTACACCCACTTCTCTAATTTAGTGACGTGATCGAGTGTTTCCGGTAGTAGTGTAAGGAGTTTTTGCAACCACTTGTCATGATGAAAGGGTGACTATTTAGTGGGGCGACGTGGCAGAAGGGAAGATGATAAGGCCACACGTCGTACTTGTGGTGGGCAGAAAGTACGGAGAGGCGCAGCTTAAGAGGGCGTCCGTTTCGAGTCTTTTTACGGCGGGGCGGTTAAAACGAAAAGATAAAAAGTGAAAAGTAGTGGGTTGGGTTTTGTAATCATTTCTTCATGCATGACAACTCATGGCATAATGTATCATACATACACATCATCATCATGTAACATACATGATTTTTTTTTCTATTCCTTAATCATCCAATTCCAAATGTTCGTTGGCTGGTTAGAATCCTGGCCTTGTTTCTCATCCGTCGCAAGTCTTTGCTCTTGGCGGGTTGCCACGTATTTATCTTGTCGACAGGTTTTGAATTCTGAACTTGTTATTTCATCCGTCACAAATTTATTGTATAGATGACATTCCGTTACCAACATGGACACAAAACAATGATGAGTGAGGTTAGAAAATCATATTTTGTAAACATGTTTTGTAATCATGATGATGTGGCATCATTAGAGAAGTTTTTTATAATCTTGAGATACATATAAAATCTTCAAAAATTTCATCATTCTTTTCAAATCATGACACGTCATTATGATTGCATAACATATTTACAAAACATAATTTCCTAGCATTTCTCAACAATAATACGATGAACAACAAGTGCATGGGATGGTGGAATGGATGAGGGATGATGGTGGGGCTTATGACTTATGATTAAGAAAATGGGTGTCAATAAATGAGGAAAATGAGTAAAGGGGGATGGACTGCGCAGCCAAAGCCGCTATTTCCCCATTCTTTTCTGTGAAATCAATATCATGATTCATTTCTAGAGAGAGAAACGTTTAGAGAGAGAAATTGTGTGTAAAATCAATATAGATATTAGGGTTGGAATAAAAATCGATTAAACTGATTAAACCGACTGAATTTTAAATTCGATTTCAAATCGATTTCGATTTTAAAAAGTTTAAAATTAAAATGGTCGATTTGATTTTCAATTTTTATGTGTTTTAGTTGATTAAACCGAACCAATCGATTATATATAATAAATAATATAATTTTATATATAAATAGTACAATATATTTAAAATAGTCGATCGATTCAATTTTATTTCAATTTTAATCGATTTAATTTTAATTAAATTTTTTTAAAACCGAACTAAATCGATTCGATTCACGATATAATTGAAAAACCAATCCGTCTATTCGATTTTCAGCCCTAATAAATAGATGCCCATCTCGGCTTATACAGTAGATACTATGAGAGAAGCGCATACGAGGAGAGGAGCAAAAACAATAGCCCAACAGATTTTTAAAAAAGCCAGCAACCCACCCCTCACAGTAACCCCATAAAAAGAGTGTCTCTTTACAAGGGATTCAGGCGATTTCTCTCCCTCCTCCCTCTAATATATAATAACACCATCTCCTCAAACCAAAACTCAAAAGTATTACTACAGAAGAAGAAGAAGAAGAAGAAGAAGAAAAAAAAAGATGGGAGAAGTTTTGATAATAGTGAGAGAATATGACCCAGAAAAGGATCAGTATGGAGTGGAACAAGTTGAGAAAAAATGTGAAGTTGGCTCAAGTGGTGGGAACATGTCTCTCTTCACTGACTTGCTTGGTGACCCCATTTGCCGAGTTCGACATTCCCCTTCTTATAACATGTTGGTCAGTATATTTATTCTTCAATTACATTCGTAACACTGGTTGTTTTTTGTGCACTTTTTTGTTTTAAACCCATGTTTCCGATTTGTGTTTTGTAAATCATCAGATAGCTGAGAGGATTGGCAAAGAAAATGAAGAAGAAGAAGAATCGGAAATTGTGGGTCTTATCAGAGGATGTATCAAAAGTGTTACATGTGGTAAAAAGTTGTCCAGAAATGGAAATAACGACTACCCCCATATCAACCCTTCACCAATCTATTCCAAAGTCGCCTATATCTTAGGCCTTCGCGTCTCACCTTCTCACAGGTACACCTTCCATTTTCCATTCAAATACCTTTTTTTTTTTTTTTTTTTACCATTTTTATAATAATCTCAATCAAACTTCATCATCCAATCTCTATCAAAACCCATATTTCCATTTTTCTTGGTTCATGTTTATATTAATGGAAAGTACCCCATTGAAGCTAAATGACCCAATTTTCTATTTTCTCTCATTGTCATTTTCTTTCTCCATTGTCTTTTTTGTTTTTTCCACCAAAGAAATTTTTTTGCCACTTTTTTCTTTGATAAATTTGAAAAGACCCCATTCTTTCAAAATCAATCACTAACATATTTTAGTTTATTTGTGAATATCAGAAGACTCGGCATTGGGTTCAAACTTGTTACTCAAATAGAACAGTGGTTTAGAGAAAATGGTGCAGAGTACTCTTACATGGCCACTGATTTAGACAACCAAGCCTCAGTGAAACTCTTCACGGATCGTTGTGGCTACTCAAAGTTTCGGACCCCATCGATTCTGGTTCAACCCGTTTTCGCACACCGGGTCAAGATTCCGAAACGGGTTAGAATTTTTCAACTCAGTCCTTCTGAGGCAGAAGCGCTGTATCGAAAACGATTCTCCACCACTGAGTTCTTCCCCCGTGACATTGACTCGGTCTTGAACAACAAGCTTAATTTGGGCACTTTTGTGGCTGTGCTTTCGAATGTCGATACATGGGTCGGAACGGACCGATTTCTTGCTGACCCGCCCGAATCATGGGCGGTTTTGAGTGTGTGGAACTGTAACGATGTGTTTCGATTGGAAGTGCGAGGTGCGTCACGTGTGAAACGCGGGATCGCTAAGACGACTCGGATCGTGGATCGGGCGTTTCCGTGGCTCGGTATCCCATCGATTCCTGAGTTGTTTCGGCCATTCGGGTTACACTTCTTGTACGGACTAGGTGGTGAGGGCACCCACTCGGTGAAGTTAATGAATGCTCTTTGTGGGTGCGCTCATAATCTTGCCAAGGACCGTGGGTGTCGTGTGGTGGCGACAGAGGTCGCAAATCGCGAACCGCTTAGATTAGGGATTCCACACTGGAAAAGCTTATCGTGCGCCGAGGACCTTTGGTGTGTAAAAAGGTTCGGTGAGGATTATAGTGATGGATCTGTTGGTGATTGGACTAAATCCCAACCTGGTTTCTCTATTTTTGTTGATCCAAGAGAGTTTTAACTTTTAACATAAAAAGTAAAAAAGAAGAGTAATCACCTAAAAAACGAAAGCGAAGGTTAAAAAAATGTAGGGAGTTTTTATTTTGGGTGATGGGGGTTTAGTTTTAACAATTTTGACTATAGAAACTAGGAGGGAAAGTTTGGAAAAAAAAAGAAAAAAGGTGAAATGTGGTTTACCATCAACAATGTAATCAGAATATCAATCTACTTCGAGAGTATCAGGAATGGGCTTTAATGATGATGATACCTGTAATCATTATATCAGTCATGTAAATTATATATGCTCTTTTTGTACTTTTGAATTTGTCATGCATTTGCATTACTAGAAATGGGAAATTTTGAATTTGCCATGACCAAAAAAAGACCTAATGAATCTTTGAATGTTTAATTTTGATTAAAATTTTAAATTAGAATATGGATAGTTGGCACTGAAGACGCGGAGTTTAACCTAGATTGGTCGTGTTTCACAGATTAGGGATGCTTGAAATACATGGTTGGGTTGATATGAAGTTTTGGCATTTGAGAAATGCTCCTAGTTGCATATTTTTGTCCCTAACTTTTTTCTTTATTTTTGCTTAGAAACTACTACATAACGGAAAGTCGGACCAAGCCCAAATACCATCCATCATCTGAAAGATGTTCATAATGGCCCAAACAAACACAATCATACGAACAGAAAATCCCCTATCGTCGTCCTGACTCTCTAGATTTTTTGCAAATAATATAGTATAATAAAATAACACAAAACAAAACAAATTGAAATGAGGGTTTAATATAAGTGTTTGTTTGGAAAAAGACTTTATTAAGTATTAGATTATTTGTTTGTCTTTTTTTTTATTTTTTGTTGAGGAGATTACTTTGTTTGTTGGGAGTTGCTTCAGGAAGGTATTTTTGCTATGAAGCATTTTAATAGTTAGATTGCGTATGAAATACTATATCAAGTAGTAAATTTGTGACGGATGATATCATAAATTCAAGATTCAAACTCATTTTTTAAGGGATAACATAATAATAATAATTAAATAGTTTGATCTAAGTGGCTGTGGGTTTGCTTTTCAATATCCCTATCTGTGATAGAAATAACAAGAAGCCAAAAGTAGAGGGTGACCACTCCCTTCCATTCTTGTTTTCTTCTTTTAAGGACTTTTTCTTTTCCCTTAATTTGGTGCTTTGACTAGGACAATCTTGTTGATATTTTTTTGTTTTCTTCCAAAAAAAAAAAAAAAAAACTAATTTCAATTATATAATTATTTTTTGTTGAGGAGGATTAGGGAATCCAAGTTTGATTAATCCATCGTTAATAACGTTAAGATTGGTCTAGTTGATATTAGAAAATTATGTTTTGGAGAGGATTGGTCGACGTCTATCTATAATCCATATGTTTAAGACAACAAAGGAGATATTAACATAGATTTTAATAAAAATAAATCTAACATTTATATCAAGTAGCCATTGACAATCCAAATGTCTTCAATATCGATACTCTTAATCAGTTGGTTGCTTGGAGAAGTGATACCTCTGCATAAGATAAGCCACCTTGGTACGATGTTAAATCAAAGAGGAAATATAATAGATCTCTTACAAAGCTTTTGGCATTAATATGATATTAACTTTTTTTTTTTTTTTAGTGTCGACAAACTTAAATTACCTTATTAATTTGATGTTGGGGAGAATTGGGAAAGGGAAAATGAAAGAAAAAACACGAAAATGCAAATCGTTATAGTTCCAATAATGATATGATCACGACATGATTTTGCTCAAGGACAAATCTAAATAATGATATGATCACGACATGATTTTGCTTAAGGACAAATCTAAGATGCCAGTGGACGATCATAGTGAACTTTATTGTCAATATCATCCTCAACAACCTACTCAAAACAAATAATGTAAAATAGTTAGAAATACATAAATTAGTTTTGACATCATGTTAAATTGTTATCTACTTTAAAAGCAAAAGTTAATAAAGAGAGCTAATCATGCATATATAAAGTTATCACGACGTGTAAATTTCATATTATGATAAACTCAAACCCGACCAATTGCCTCGAAGTTGGGCATCCTTGTCATTTCCCATTGATGCGTCTAAAAATCGTCCTCTTGCGAGTTTAACGTGCAAAACAACTGTTAGAGTGTTGAGAACCACTTTTTGGTGGTCGAAGACACACCGATGCTTAAGTCAGTAACTTTGTTGGAAGAATTAAGTAAATCTAAAAAAAAAACCCAGTTAAAGTTTCATACCTTTGTCAAATGCTCCATTTACCTTTTATAATGGTCGTAGTTAACTATCTGTGTGACTTAAGCATGTGAGGCGTAATGGAAGGAGATGTTTCTGTAACAGTCTTCTCTTTAATGGAGATGTGTTTGTGGAGGCATATGTATCTCCACAACTCTTTCTTAGTGCAACGTTCTTTTTCTTTGTGAGAGAACGCGCATCGAACTATCGTCTGGACCTGGATTTGGATCCTGCTTACGCCTTCTTAGTGGTGGGTTAGTCTGGGCCTCTATAATTGGCTTTAATCCTTCTGGGCTTTATGGGCTGACCCAATGAATCAGATGCTATACTCTCTTGATGGAACTTTATGCCACGTGTACGGTCGTGATGATCAATATTTTATTAAGCATCATCAGTTACTCCCCCTTAGTGGGTATGTTCAAGTATCCACGAACTGTGTGGCAGTTTTACTTTTTGATTACAACATTACGGCTTGGTTAGTGCCCTTGCTGTCTGTTACTGTTATATTCTCTCCGTTGTTCCATCCGTCTGTTCGTTGTGGTGTGATTTCTAGGATTTTGTGCGACTGTCACACCTTGCACGTTCTCCAAGGGCGGTCTTTTCATTTCCCGTTCCTATAAAAATGAAGAAGCTTTGTATATGCTCTTCTTCATTTTGCATCTTCTCGCTTTCTGGTTGTTAACCTTTTGTTATTTCACCCTCGTCCTATAGTCATGTCTTACTATAGAGTTTTGGGTGGTGACGCTCTTGCCGGTTGTGAAATCTTATTCATGCCCAAGAGGGCGACACACGTGACTCTGAACAACATCCGTCACGAGTACTCGTTGCCCAATGATTTGGATATTGTTCTCCCCGAAGATGACGACTCCTTGTCGTCCTCGGTTTGGATACATTGCTTTGTATCCAAGTATGTTCCATTCTGGTTTCAGACTGCCAGCTCCCTTTATCGCCTGGGAGTACTGGAATTTGGTTGGAATTACTTTTGTTCAACTTGTTCCTAATGGTTGGAAGGTTTTGACTTCGAACTTTGCGAGGGTTGCCGTTGCTGCTCACATTCCTATGATTGTTAGGGTTTTGCATTCCCTGGTAGGGTTTAGCGTGGACCACTGGACCCTAGTTACAAGTGTCGCTTGCATTCTCCCTGCGATAGGAGTTTGTGGGTTGGTCGAGGTCTTGGTTTTACATCTCTCTTTCCTTTGACCATTTTAGGTTTCACGGGAATCAAATTTTGCGATCGTTCCGGCAGCCTAAGAAGGTTGAGTTGTCACTATCTATGGAAGATCAGGATTTCCGTCGTCGATTTTGTGATCTTCCCCGAGTATCGGTAGAAGATTTCCTTATTTCGGACACTGTTGTCCGTGGTGGTCTGTCTCCCCCGAGGTTACCGTTGCATGCACTAACGATATAGGAGTTCCTGCTTTTGCTCGAGGTCCTAGGAACACTAGTCCAATTGTTAAGAAAATGAAAGTTCCTAGGCTTCCTAGCCTTTCCAAGATATCAGCTGTCAATTCTGGTTGTGTCTCGAAGAGGAAGAAGCTTTTTTCTTCTATCCTTGAATCTGCCAGGACTCTTTTCATTTTGCCTCTCTTTAGAAGGGGGTCGTGATTCGGGTGATGATTCCTCCACTCGTGAGGACGAATAGGTGAACTAGGTCCTTGAGGTAAGTAAGAAACATGTTTCCAGCCCTCTGGATGACCATGAGAAAAAGCTTGTTGCTTCTTATGGATTGCAGGATTTTGTCGGCCTCTCAATTGATGATTGGTACATCATCGAGAATAAAATGTTTCAGTTGGGTGTTTGGTTGTCGAATAATCCAAATGGTATTAAGATTTTGGATGATTTTGATTATGATCTGTTAGCAAAGGATCAAGTTGTTGCTCGTTCTCGATATCACAAACTTACTGTTTTTTCTGTTGTTGTCGGAACTTTGGGATCTCGTGTTGCTCATTCTGTCCTTGGCGATACATTCTGGCCTTTCGAGGCTGATGTGCAGGACAATGCTCGCAACCTTATTGGCAGTTGTCACGGGCGGTTGGCGAACAAAACTCCTATGCTCGTGCGTCAACCACGTCATCGTATTGACGATGGCCTCTAGCATCTCATGGAGGGATGACGCATTTTACTTATGCGACCATCATGGGTGCAGACTATAAGGCGTCTCGTGATTAGGCTGTTCATGTTGAGTGAAAGTTTTCGGGACACATTTTGGTTTTTTTTTCCATTTTCTGCATCGAATGGATTCATTGAAGGCGCGGTGTACGGAACATGAGAGGGCTGCAGACTCAGCGAGGGAGTTACTGAGGGAACTAGAGGCTTCATTTTTAATTTTTTAATTTTTATTGTCAATATCATCCTCAACAACCTACTCAAAACAAATAATGTAAAATAGTTAGAAATGCATAAATTAGTTTTGACATCATGTTAAATTGTTATCTACTTTAAAAGCAAAAGTTAATAAAGAGAGCTAATCATGCATATATAAAGTTATCACGACGTGTAAATTTCATATTATGATAAACTCAAACCCGACCAATTGCCTCGAAGTTGGGCATCCTTGTCATTTCCCATTGATGCGTCTAAAAATCGTCCTCTTGCGAGTTTAACGTGCAAAACAACTGTTAGAGTGCTGAGAACCACTTTTTGGTGGTTGAAGACACACCGATGCTAAAGTCAGTAACGTTGCTGGAAGAATGAAGTTAAAAAAAAAAAAAAAAAAAAAACTCAGTTAAAGTTTCATACCTTTATCGAATGCTCCATTTACCTTTTATAATGGTTGTAGTTAACTATCTGCGTGACTTAAGCATGTGAGGCGTAATGGAAGGAGATGTTTCTGTAACAGTCTCCTCTTTAATGGAGATGTGTTTGTGAAGGCATATGTATCTCCACAACTCTTTCTTAGTGCAACGCTCTTTTTCTTTATGAGAGAACGCGCATCGAACTTTGATCGTCTGGACCTGGATTTGGATCATGCTTACGCCTTCTTAGTGGTGGCTTAGTCTGGGCCTCTATAAGTGGCTATAATCCTTCTGGGATTTATGGGCTGGCCCAATGAATTAGACGATATACTCTCATGATGGAAATTTATGCCACGTGTACGGTCATGATGATCAATATTTTTTTAAGCATCATCAGCTACTCACCCTTAGTGGGTATGTTCAAGTATCCACGAACTGTGTGGCAGTTTTACTTTTTGATTACAACATTACGGAGATTTCTAGGATTTCGTGCGATTGTCACACCTTGCACATTCTCCAAGGGCGGTCTTTTCATTTCCCGTTCCTATAAAAATGAAGATGCTTTGTGTATGCTCTTCTTCATTCTGCATCTTCTTGCTTCCTGGTTGTTAACCTTTTGCTCTTTCGCCTTCGTCCTATATTCATGTCTTACTATAGAGTTTTGGGTGGTGACGCTCTTGCCGTTTGCGAAATCTTATTCACGCCCAAGAGGGCGACACGTGTGACTCTGAACAACATCCGTCACGAGTACTCGTTGCCCTATGATTTGGAGATTGTTCTCCCCGGAGATGGCGACTCCTTGCCATCCTCGTTTGGATACATTGCTTTGTATCCAAGTATGTTCCATTCTGGTTTTAGACTGCCAGCTCCCTCTATCGCCTGGGAGAACTGGAATTTGGTTGGAATTACTTTTGTTCAACTTGTTCCTAATGGTTGGAAGGTTTTGACTTCGAACTTTGTGAGGGTTGCCGTTGCTGCTCGCATTCCTATGATTGTTAGGGTTTTGCATTCCTTGGTAGAGTTTAGCGTGGACCCTAGTTACAAGTGTCGCTTGCATTCTCCCTGCGAGAGGAGTTTGTGGGTTGGTCGAGGTCCTGGTTTTACGCCTCTCTTTCCTTTGACCATTATAGGTTTCGCGGGAATCAAATTTTGCGATCGTTCCGGGAGCCTAAGAAGGTTGAGTTGTCACTATATTTGGAAGATCAGGATTTCCGTCGTCGATTTTGTGATCTTCCCCGAGTATTGGTAGAAGATTTCCTTATTTCAGACACTGTTGCCCGTGGTGGTCTGTCTCCCCCGAGGTTACTGTTGCACGCACTAACGATATAGGAGTTCCTGTTTTTGCTCGAGGTCCTAGGAACACTGGTCCAATTGTTAAGAAAATGAAAGTTCCTAGGCCTCCTAGCCTTTCCAAGATATCGACTGTCAATTCTATTTGTGTCTTGAAGAGGAATAATTTTTTTTCTTTTGTCCTTGAATCTGCCAGGACCCTTATCATTTTGCCTCTGTTTAGAAGGGAGTCGTGGTTCGGGTGATGATTCCTCCACTCGTGAGGACGAATAGGTGAGATAGGTCCTTGAGGTAAGTAAGAAGCAGGTTTCCTGCCCTCTGGATGACCATGAGAAAAAGCTTGTTGCTTCTTATGGCTTGCAGGATTTTGTCGGTCTCTCAATTGATGATTCGTACATCATTGAGAATAAAATGTTTCAGTTGGGTGTTTGGTTGTCGAATAATCCAAATGGTATTAAGATTTTGGATGATTTTGATTATGATCTGTTAGCAAAGGATCAAGTTGTTGCTCGTTCTCGATATCACAAGCTTACTGTTTTTTCTGTTGTTGTCGGAACTTTGGGATCTCGTGTTGCTCCTTCTGTCCTTGGCGAGACCTTCTGGCATTCCGAGGCTGATGTGCAGGATAATGCTCACAACCTTATTGGTAGTTGTCACGGGCGGTTGGCGAACAAAACTCCTATGCCCGTGCGTCAACCACGTCATCATATTGACGATGGCCTCTAGCATCTCATGGAGGGGATGACACATTTTACTTATGCGACCGTCATGGGTGCAGAGTATAGGGCGTCTCGTGAT
The DNA here is from genome assembly GCA_003290165.1 of Berberis thunbergii. Taxonomy (NCBI): domain Eukaryota; kingdom Viridiplantae; phylum Streptophyta; class Magnoliopsida; order Ranunculales; family Berberidaceae; genus Berberis; species Berberis thunbergii. The sequence continues at coordinate 18,919 of QNQO01002934.1, read as the reverse complement.
TAGGCTGCTCATGTTGAGTGAAAGCTTTCGGGACACATTTTGGTTTTTTTCCATCTTCTGCATCGAATGGATTCATTGAAGGCGCGGTGTACGAAACATGAGAGGGCTGCAGACTCAGCGAGGGAGTTACTGAGGGAACTAGAGGCTTCGCGTGATGCATTTGCTTTCGACCTCGAGACATCCGAGGTGGAATTGGACAAGTTGCGTTCCTGTCTGGATGTTGCTGAGAAAGAGTTGTCCGACTGAAATGACGAACGTGACGAGGTTGCTCGCTCTACCAACGAGTGTTCTGCCAAGCTTAAGGTTGCTACCGCTTGCATCATTGAGTTGAATTTCGAGTTTGTAGAGACCAAGTCGAAGGTCGCTGCTAAACTTGCCAATGTCGACAAAGAGTTAGAGTCTACCCAATCTGAGTTGTTGACTGTTAAGGAGAAGTTGAAGGCATCGGAAGCCGCGAATTTTAAGAGAGTGGTTGAGGGTCTCCATGATTTTCAAGATTTCCTGGAAACGCAAGGTTTAAACATGTCCCCCTACTGCAACCTTGCAGAGCAGAAGTTCGAAGATGTCGAGGAGGTTGTTCTAGATTGGATGGGTGATCCGAATGTCGAGGAGCCCGCTGACCCCCTACGCTTCTTAAAGATGTTGTTCGTGATAGCAATTCCTCTTAGTAATTTTTTTCTTTTTGTAATCTTATTTTTTAGAATATTAATAGAAAATTTGTTATTTCACATTTTTGTGTCTCGTATGTCTAACTTGTTTAGCTTTTACTTATGACATTTTTGAGAGATTTTCGACTTCGATCGTTCTGATTTTCATAGGTAGCTTCGATACTCGACATTCTAGTCATATGGAAACTTTAGTTTACAAAATTCTGCTTCTCATACGGATTATGATGTCGTACGCTACAGTCGACGTAAAAGTTTGGCTCTTATGTCCTGGTACTTTATTACTTCGTGATTGATCAGGCCAAACTTTTTTATGTCCAACTCGTTCGTCCAACATATTTGTTTGTTTGATACTTTAGTCATGCTAAGTGGTTTCTCGAGTCTCTTTTTAATCTGAATTTTTGTCCTGATCAGATTTGGTTGTTTCGAAATTGAGAGCGAAAGACTTTACTAATTTTTTTCTATTTTTATCCCTTAATTTCTCCCACTCTAGATGTCGCTAGCTGGGTTCGACCCTGTGACCTAGTGATACCATCCGTCATTGCTCAACCACTGAACCATCACACATTTGGCAAATACTTTATTGATAATATCTTTTCAAATACTCTACATTTCATGGTCGAGGTATCATTTCTCCCTCTTTGTCTTCCAACCAGTATGTTTTCGGTCTGTTGATTTTCGTCACTCGATAGGGTCCTTCCCAGTTTGGGTTAAGTTTGTCTGCGTCGGGTTCTTTCATGTTTAGTTAGACTTTTTGTAACACCTAGTCTCTGACATTGAAGTTTTGGATCTCTACCTTCTTGTTATAGTACCACACCATGTGTTGTTGGTATGTTGTTGTTTTAATCGAGGCTGCTTCTCATTTTTCTTTGAGGAGATCCAGCCTGGCTCTTAATGTTTTGATGGTGTCCTCTGCATGGAATTCTTCGGTTCGAAATGTTGGCATTTCGACTTCCACGGGTATCATCGCTTCTGACCTGTAAGCGAAGGCGAAAGGTGTTTCTCCTATTGGAGTTCGTTTCATTGTCCTGTATGTCCAAGGGACACTAAATAATTCAGACGTCCATAGTCCTTTTGCTGCCTCGAGTCTTCTTTTGATTGCCTCCAAAATCGTTCTGTTAGTGACTTCGGCTTGCCCATTTGCTTGAGGGTGAGCCGGTGCGGAGAAGTGCTATTGGATATTCATGCTTTTGCAGAGCTTCCTGACCCTTTTGCCTTCAAACTATTTTCTATTGTCCGTAACGACTACTTTTGGGATTCTGAATCTACTCGGCTTCATTATTTGAGGCTTCAAAACTGAATTTTATTGCCTTTTCCAATGCAATGCCTTCCGAGTTCTATAAGACGATTCTGGCTCCACTTCCTGCCTCATTAGATTCCCCATCACAACGGAGGATCCATCCTTTAGGGGATTGGTTTGGGCTATTTTTGTTATGTTTTCCTTATCCCCAGGTTGGTTGTTGCTTCCAGTGAACTCGGCGATGAAATCTGCTAATGCTTGAGTTTTGATAGCATATATAGGGGCATAAGTAATGTCAAATTGTCCAAGTTCTATTGCCCATTTTACAATTTTTCCTGATAAGTCTGGCTTGTGTAATACCGACCGAAGTGGTTGTTCGGTCATGATCGTGATCGGGTGTGCCTCGAAGTATGGTCGCAATTTCCTTGACGACACGATCAGAGCTAGTGCCAGTTTTTCTAGGATCAGATAGTTGATCTCTGCATCTGCGAGTGTTTTGTTGATGTAGTACACCGATTTCTGCATCTTTTTTTTCCTATTAGCACTGAACTCACTGTGTGATTGAACACAGATAGGTACAGATACAATGTTTCTCATGTGCTTGATATTGTTAGCAGCTTCGTACTTCCCATGTATGTCTTAAGGTTTTAAAAGACTTTGTAGCATATGTCATTTCATTCAAATGTCTTGTTCCCCTTCAAGATTTTGAAGAAAGGCAGACACTTATCTGATGATCTGGAAATAAATTTGTTTAAAGTTGTTATCCTCCCATTAAGACTTTGAACACCTTTTAAGTTTGTAGGCGATTGCATGTTGAAAAGCGCTTGTATCTGCTTTGGGTCGGCTTCAATTCCTCACTGATTGATCATATACCTAAGGAACTTCATTGACTCCACTCCAACAATGCACTTCTCTGATTTAGCTTCATCTTGTATTTTCGAAGCTGGGCGAAAGCCTGTTTGAGGTCCGTGACATGGTTTGTTCTGCGCGAGCTTTTGACGAGCATATCGTCGATGTAAACCTCCACCGTTTCGCCGATCTGATCTCTGAAGATCCTGTTTACTAGGCGTTGGTATGTTGCTCTTGCATTCTTTAACCTGAACGACATTACTCGATAACAGTACATCCTCAATTCTGTAATGAAAAATGTTTTTTTTTTTTTTTTTTTTGTCGAGGGGAGGGTACATTTGTATTTGGTTATACTCGGAGTACGCATCCATGAAGCTCAATATCTCGTGTCTGGCAGTTGCGTCCACTATTTGGTCTATTCGTGAAAGTGAGAAGTTGTCTTTGGGACATACTTTATTTAAGTCGGTGTAATCCTCGCACACTCTCCATTTTCCGATCTTCTTCTTTACTAGTACCGTGTTCATCAGCCAACCCGGATAGTGAGCTTCTCTTATCATTCCTGCACTGAGCAGAGCAGTCGGTGTAATTCTTCATTTATCACTTGATTGCGCTCCGGGGCCACCGTTATTTTTTTTGTCTAACCGGTTTCTTCTCTGGATTTACTTGCAATTTGTAGGAAATGATGGATGGATCTATTCTCATCATGTCTTTCATTGCCCATAAGAAAACATCTTGGTTATCTTTTAGCAGTTGGATCAACTTCATGGTGAGTTCATGTTGGATTTTTGTGCCAATTCAGACTGCCATTTTAGCTTCATTGTCTAAATATACCTCGACCATTTCTTTTTTCGATTGGCCGGTGTTGGGTCGATCTCGATGACTGGTTGAAGCCGTATTGTCGTTTGGAGAATCCAAACTTGTTTCATCAAATCGCTGTGAAGACTCTTCTAGTTGTTGTAGTAATTGTTATTTGTGAGTCTTTATAGTAGCAAAATGACACTCCTGGACTGCTGGTTGGTCCCCCTTTATTCTTCCAACGCCATTGTTGGTGCGGTACTTCACACATTAGTGCATAGTGAATGATACTGCACCCATCTTGTGTATCCATGATCTCATGAGTAACATGTTGTATGCAGGAGGAGCATCGACGACGAGAAAATTTGTCATTAACACTCACTGTTTTCCTGGTTCTCCCTCTTCGACTGGTAGTCAGATCATTCATAGTGGGTTACATTGCTCCCCACTAAAACTTACCATAGACTGATCGCTCGGTGAAAACTTCTCTGTGGTGATCTGCATCCTTCGGAAATCTGATAGGTATAATAGGTTTGCCGAGCTGCTAGTGTCGATCAATACCCTTTTGATTTCCCATTTTACTATCATGACCGAAATCACTAAAACATCATTGTGTGGGAAATTAACTCCATCAACATCTTCGTTTGAGAAGGTTAGAGTCATTTGCATCGTCTTTGCACACTGTCCGGATGATTCATAGAATCTGATCTTTGTTCGTAAGTCCCTGACTATGCGTTTTCTGGATCGATTGTATTGCTCATTTTATTCGCCTGTGTCGTGCAAGGCGCAGATTGTTTCCCTCGCTTGCTCATTTGGAACGATTGTTTAGTTCTCGAGTTTGGCGAACTCTTTGAGTCGGCCTTGTTTGATACGGCGTTCAATTTTGTCTCTTAGGCTGCGACAATTTTTGGTATCGTGGCCGTAGTCGTTGTGGAAGAGATAATATTTGTCCTTATTCCGCTTCTCCAGATTTTCCCTCATTTTCAACGGTCATTTGACAATTTATCTTCTTGCCATTACTTCAAGAATCTCGCTTCGACTTGTTGTCAAAGCCGAGAATGCCCTACATATTCGGTCTTCTCCAGTTGTAGACTTTTGAGCGTTCCCCGATTGCATTTGGAGCTATCGTTTGCTTGATGTTTAAGTTGGATGATTTCTTTTTGTAAGTTTCACACAATCCTATCTATCATTTCTATCACGCTGTCCATTTGAGCCATAAGCATTTCTACTCGGGGATCCGAGAAAATTCTCCATGATGTTAGAGACATCTGAACTGTTACCTGCTGGAGTTTTCTGCTGGTAGGTATAGTTGTCTCGATGATTGTCTTTGGATCAGTATTGGGCGGCATGTCGTATCCGTTATCGTCAGACCGAAGATTTGTGGAGTACTCCATTGATCTTCTATCAGGTTGCGTGAGCTTTGTTACTGAGTCTTATTTTTAGGAAAAAAAGAAATCGTCATTTCCCAAGGCCGACGCCAAATTGATGTGTCCAAAAATCGTCCTCCTACGAGTTTGACTTGCAAAACAACTGTTAGACTGCCGATGACCACCCTTTTTTATGGTCGAAGAAACTTCGATGCTTAAGTCAGTAACTCTGTTGAAGAAGGAAGTAAATCTGAACAAAACTCAGTTAAAGTTGCATGCCTTTGTCGAATGCTCCATTTACCTTTTATAATGGTCGTAGTTAACTCTTTGCGTGACTTAAGCATGTGAGGCGCAACAGAATGAGATGTTTCTGTAACAATCTCTTCCTTAATGGAGATGCGTTCGTAGAGGCGTAGGTCTCTCCACGGCTCTTTCTTGGTGCAACGTTCTTTTTCTTTATAAGAGAACACACATCGAGCTTTGATTTGTCTGGGTCTGGATTCGGATCCTGCTTACATCTTTTAAGTGGTGGGCCTAGTCTGAGCCTCTATAATTGGCATCAATCATTTTGGGCTTTATGAGCTGGCCCAATGAATCGAATGTTGTACTCTCGTGATGAAACTTTATGCTACGTGTACGATTGAGATAATCGATTTTTTTATGCATCATCACACATCATCTTGGCATGGTACAATTGATATTTATGTGGCTTGAGTGGAGAACAGTGAAATTATGAACAAGTTTGTAAGTGTGCCTCTGTACTATTGATGATGCGTTCATGTAAGTTGATGAAAGCTTGGAGTTTAGTAGAAAGAACAGAGAATCCTCTCCTTCTCACTAAAGTGGAGCGCGTTTTTATTCTCAATGTGGGAATTGGGTCAACAGCTTGGGACAAGAGAGCATTATTTTGTTCATGGCAAGATCTATATAGAGGTATCTGTATGTGGTCTATTCAATCATTACTAGTCACAAAGAGGTCAGATTCAATTTTTCTAGCAGTAATTCTAGAGGGCATGGGTCCTGCTGTCGGGGGGGGGGGGGGGGGGGGGGGGGGGGCGTCGACCCATTTAGAACAGCAAAACTCAGGCTGTCATAATTTTTCTAGAGAGCCAGCCCGCACAAAGTCAGTCTCGTGTCAGGCTAGCTCAATATCATTTATCATTCTAGAGATTGAGTTATTTCCAGCATCTGATGATACTAGGCTGGCCTGGCTCTCTAAATTTTTTGGATCAGTTATATGGCCACCGAAAGTGATATTCCATTATCAAATCCTTAAACCACATAAGGATTGAGACATTTGGGAAGTTAGGGTCACTTGAGCAAAACATCATCTTTGCAGATTGTGCTATGCCACCATGATCGTAAAATCCTGGATCCAAAATATTATTAAACGACATGAGTAGATTTTACTGGAGTACGGATTTTGCATCAAACATCGTATTCTAGACTAATTCAATTTTTCCTAGTTGAACATGAATTGATATTCCTTTATAAGTTTCCGGTTGCCAAATGATATAGTCTAAAAAAAATCGTTAGAGCTAAGAGCATCCACAACCAACCTACTTATTAGTCATTTCATTAACTATAATACCTTATTAATTCATCTTTTAGAATAGTAGGCATTCAAAGTCATTTTTTCATTTATTGTTTTATCTCTTTCTAAGTTCATTCTTCCTACATACAATTTATGTGGGGTTTCATTCTAAATGTATGAATTTTTCAGTGAGATCCAATAGTTATCCTGATGAATGAGCTAGAAAAGTATTTGGTGGATATTTCATATCTTCCTTATCACCTCATCTTATTTAGTTATTTATGCAAAAGACATTGTAATAAAGTAGATGAAAATAGTGTAGGAAGGTGTTATATACCTGTCGAGGAAGCCAGCGAGGGAGGGAGAGAGGGAAGGAGGGGATCGTTCATCTCTTTGGGATGTGTAGTCATTTTTTATGTGCACATTCTGAGAAGAATGGACGGTCCCCTTCTTTTCTCACTCCCTCCCTCGTTGATTTCCTCGCTGGCTTCCTCGACATTTAGAATTCCTGTTTGCACAAAAAGCCATGGAAAAAGTTGTGTGAATTTGTGGAAAAAAACAAAAGCTAAGTAGAGAAAGAACAAAAACAAAATTACAAACTTTACATAAGGTACGTTGACTTCATTCCCATTTTTGAGTAACATATAATAACCTCAAATTTATCCCAATATAATGAAAGCATATCTTATCTGGTTTTAATGTGCTTGGGACCTATGTGTACTTCATCATGGAATTTTAACCTGTCGACATTATTCAATAATTTGTATTCCTATTTATCCCAAAATATTGAGTACTTGTTTTGCTATAGTTTAACCCTAAATTTGGTCATTTGGCCGATAAATTCTCTGCGTAACGGAGTCATGAATGGCCAGCCAGCGAAACTTCGCTTCAGAACTTCAACAAGATAGCAATGTATTTGATCCCTCTCTTGATTTTATGAATGCTAATATTTGATTATAAACAAAAAATCAATTTTTAAAATTGTTTTGTGTTAAACCCAGATTATGATTAAATTATACTCTAGTGTGTAAAATAAAAGAGTGATGCTAGGAAATCGGGTTTTGCAATTAGGTTTTATAACCAAGATGACGTTGCATTGTTAGAGGAGGTATTTTTACAACATCAAGATACACATAAACACTTTGGAGATTTCATCATTATTTCAAGATCACGCCACATTACCATGGTTAAAAAACATGGTTTCCTAGCATTTTCGAAAATAAAAAAGGTCCATCAATTTGTAGCTCAGTTGATCGGATATTCACTCTCCTTGTGAGAGGTTGCCGGTTTGAGACGAATTTTGTGAGTTTTTGTTCGATTATTAGGAGTATGTGTGCTTTGCTGTTGATAAACTCTGAAGTATTGAATGTAGCTGCTTAGATGGACAGGATCGAAGTGAAGCAAAAATAATCTTCATATAAGACAGGAGCAAAACAAGTCTCCATACAAGAAAAGGTGACGAGTGAGCTACATAAGTTGGGCTTTGATTTTTTTTTTTTTTTGAAGGTGAGCTGGGTTTTTAAGGATCCCATAACCTATCAACTGGACAACCTATAGGTCAATACCCATTAGAAAGTAACCATGCCACAGGTGAAATTTAAAGCTAGGACGTGAAAAACAAATCCACACAGCCTTATCCAGTAGGCCATGACACCATTGGCTTTTCTACCTTTCTTTAGTTCAAATTAAACATGAATTGACATTTTAAATTTAGATTCCCATGCCATTATCCCTAAAACACAAAAACAAAAGAAACAAAAACCTCTCTTTCACACTTGCTTTCACTTCCACTATTTGGAAGCCCTAATTTGTTGATAAGTAAAAATTAGGGTTAGCCTAGTTTTTGATTGAGATTAGTTATCATTTTGAATTACCTAGAATTAACAAAACCTAATGCCAACTAGTTTTAATTGGTAGGCCTTGTGGTAGAAAATATCATCGGTTCAGAGTTTCAACATCGCCACGACATATTATGATTATGGAATTCATAAAAAAAAAAAAAATTCGAAATACTTCCACTCCTTAACAAATGGGAGTTGCTACATGTACTTAACTGTTTAGCTTGATGCCTTTAATTTTACTTTTTGATTTAGCTTTAAAAAATTGGTTGGTGTACGCAACCATGCTTTGGTAACAATATACAAAAGTAGTCTATTACATTCAAAGATTGATTGGTGATTTTGTATGTAAATTCTTATTGTAAATTTATGGATGCAAGATTTTTTTTTTTTTCAAATTTATATGTAATTTTTGAATATGATACATTAGTTTTGTCATCTCCTTTATGGTTGATGAACAACTAATTCATGTGAGTATATGTTGTAAACAAATAGTTTTTGATGTGTATTTATTGTTTACACAACCGACCATAATGTTAAGGTTATGGGACCCTTTAAAAATCATTTGTTCAATAAAAAAAAATACAACAATGTTTACTATTTATTATAGAACTTGTGATGAAAGTTAGTGTTTTTTTTTTTTTTTAATGTTCGTAAGAAGACTTGAAATTACACGAATGTGTGATTGAATATATTTTTTTCAGATAATAATTATCATTTTTCTTTATTTCAATAGCTAATTAACTCTCCTAATTGAAAATTTTCACCGTCAATGATTTTATCAATAAAAAAAATGGTATTTGGTGTTACATATTTTAAATTAGCGCAATAAAAATCGAAACATCTCAAAATGTCGATGCAACAAAGAATTTGTGCGACCGAACCAAATATTTGAGTACACACACATAGCAACTCCCTGACAAATTATCATCATTATTAAGATATACTCTAGTGTGTGTAATAAAAGCATTTACTTTTAATTTCATTGTTGTAACAATAGTACTACAAACCCTAATTTGTTGATACGCTATTAAATAATAATATTTATGTTTTAATCGGGTGCTTTTTTTCTTTTAATATATGTCAAATCTCTTTCGGTGATTCTAATCTCTTATCATTACAACTCGTATAAGGTAGGCAAGTTTTCCCTTAAATTAGTTTTCTTTTGCATCATTTAGGTGCAAACTTTAAACTAAACTTTGTTAATAAGTAAAAATTAGAGCTGTACCTCACTCCCAAAATTAGGTCTACTTTTATCATGCAAGGGACAACATCTATCTAATTTCTTTGTCAATGGAAGAATTCTTAATGTTGATAGATGGTTTTGACCTAGAAAAAAAAATGTGTGGATGGTTTAGGTGTTAAGTAAATAAGGAGGAAATTAACTTTCTGTATTAGAATCAAACTGTGTTTGGCACTTGGCATCCTTTATTTCTTATCACTTGTCAGTCTTTTTAATGACACTAACTTCAAAAATTTGCTTAAATATGTTTTCTAATGCTTCCTTTTGGGTTTTGATTGTGTTAATGTCTTTTATGGAGCTTTAGAAAAACTGATGTTGGTGTTGTGGGCCTTTGTGTGCACTTACTTTTGCATGGTAAGATTCATCTTTTGGAGTCAATAAAGGTTTTAAGTTGGAGGGATTGTGTTTACACCCTGATTATAAATTGACAACTCCACTAAATTGATGAGTTATCAATAATAATGGTCTGTTGGTTACTCATTTTCCTTGGGTTGTCCATGTTCCTTGTTATGCAGATTTTTGCTATTTGATGTCTATTTACTGACAGAAAATCGATTTCTACATAAGATTGTTTTTCCATTACTCATGGGAATCCAAGTCCTAGAGGGAGCCCTCGGAATCGGATTCATGGAAATAGTTTCAATTTCCATGACTATTTTTCGTGCAACCAAACATACCCTAAGTTTCAACATCATTCATTGCCAATGGGATACCAGCTTAGCAGTAGACTTGTGATAGATGGAATTACAAATCCAAGATTCAAACCCTATTGGCAGCCTTCCTACAAATTATTTAGAAGCGAGATGAGTGTGCATGATGAAATAAGGCCCAAGCCTGGTAAACATAAATGGAGTGGGCTAGGAGTTTCAGTTGGACTTGAACCAGATTGGAATGGGCTAGAATTTGAGTTCAATATGGGCTACAAATCTTGATATGATTCAATTTGAGTTCTTGCATGGAAACCTTTTTGTTACAAGCATGGTTGTAAGAATAAGATTATTACATGATCTTCCAATTTGTGTCATTTCCAGACAATTGAACCTCAGAAAGTTTATCATAACATACAATGAAGAAACTTCCGAGACCCTGATGGTATCTCGAATCTGCTAACCATGTAGTGCTTCACCACATTGTACCCTTTTGATGAGTCAAGCTCAACAGTTACACTCTAGAAGATAGAAAAAGATGATTCCAATTACCATTTCTTCAAACTAGAGTGTGTCAATGAAGTAGGATTACAATCTAACAGATGCGCAACAAAACTGGGTTATATTATCATCCCAAAACAACAACAAAAGGGAGAAGGAAACTTTGATTTTTCTTGATGAACAAGAAGACCTTACCAACAATGAAATTCTTTCAACACTATTCTCAAGCCACATACTTTTGTTTTGGCTCAAAAGTCCCAGAAACATCTCCTATCTCATTTCATCAAACCCATGTCAATGGAACATGTCAGCAGTTCTAACTTCCTAATGTCAAGGAATGAGAGAGAGAGAGAGAGAGATATAACGAGCGAGATAAGCAAACCAACTGCTACTACGTTTCTCTCTTCTTCCTTATACTTAAGATACCGAGAATCTTCTATTCCTGGAAGGCGTCGACTTGGTTTCTTCTGGGACTGCAGAGCCAGGGCTCTCAGATGTGTCAGAGCTGCTATTCCCGTCTTGTGATCCTTTGCTTGACCAAAGCTTTGTAAATATTCTTTTTGACACGAGTAGTCCTTTCAGCTTAGTCGCAGCAGCTTTTTCAACACTAGTTTTATCACCTCCCTCGTTCTTCTCACTTCTTCCACCTCCCATCCTCAAGGTAGCCCAGCTCCCCTTAAGGGCCTTGAGTTCTTCTGTTGTTGGCACAGCATCCCAATCCTCCTCAGTGTTGGTGGTTGTAGTCCTTGAGCTCCCATGCGAACCTCCATTTTCACGTGGGAGTAATGCTCTGAGGCTCCCTGGGAGGTCGGGTGTAGAGCCTCCGCCAGGAGATGTGGCTGCCCTGACCTGTTCAAAGAAGAGGACTTGGACAACAACCCGCAATGGCAGCCTTTCATTTTGTACGGCATGCATGCATGCATCTGCTGTTAACTTCTTGCAGTCCATCAACCTGCAGATCTTCTTCTCTCACTCTTGGTCACCCCTGGGTGCTCCTGCACCAGAAAATTAACAATTCACAATTAAGTCAGACGCCAACAGGTGTAATTAAACTTTAATCAGCTAGCATCCGTGGACTTAAAAGCTAAAACTATATCCATCAAAAATTTATCAAGATAAAGTAGAATGCTCAGGCAGTTAGACAACAATTTGGGACAGGAATCTCAGTATGTCTCCCTTTAATTGATCTCTTCTGAGAATGCAATATGGGCATGTGTACTGTGTCTTGAGGACAGGTAGACCATTATGGCTCAACTTTGACAGATTATTCCTCAGTGAGGCATGTTGAATGGGTGACTGCCTCCTGCATGTGCAATTGTGCAGCAGCATAAGAAAGTGCATACTAAACAGCTGGCTAGACCAATCCTGTCACCAAGTGTTTTATCTTTCGCTGATTCTTATTTCATGTTTTCTTAATGAAAAAATACACATATTTGTTCTTGATAGATAGGATGTACAAGGACATATTAAGGGACTTGTATGTTTGAGTCCACCATTAATGGTCTGTTTGCAGAGAAACACATTCTCTCGGCAATTTACTTGCCAGATGCAATTATTTCAATTTCAAGCACAGAGAACCTGCATGCCCTATTTTATCATCTATCGAGAAATGAGAACCTCATTTACTAGAAAACATTGGACCAGGGAAAGAAAAAACATAATTCCTCAACAAACAAAGAAACTTCATTTTCTAGTTAACAAAAATGGCCTCTTTAACTATTTAAGCTCTTAAAATTGTTGTGATCTGCAAAACAAACCCTTCATATTCAAAATCAGAAATGAAGGAACATACCTTGAGAAACATATCAATGGCACGGTATAATCCATCATGAGCTGGCCTGGAGAAGCCTGATATCATTTCAGCAAGATCAATAAACTTTGACAGAGGAAGATTAGGGTCCCTTGCGATTTCAGCGAGATAACCATCAACTAGTTTCACCACTGCCAGCTTGGAAGTCTCTGATACAAACCCCGAACTTTTAATCTCCTGCGGACTCTTCAGTGAGAGCCAGGTTGCTCTCAAAATTCTGCTCCTGAGTTACAAACTCCTCCACTATACTTTGTACTACATCAACATCATACTTCATTGTCTCTCCTGGTGGCGCTGGAATCAGAAGATCGCCAACTTGAGCTTCATCTAGCTGCCAACCTATTCGCTTAACCAGCTCTCTCTTTGCCATTTCTCCTGAATCAAGCAACAATGCAGCTTTCAACAACTTCAGCAGAAAACTACAAGAGACGCACCTCCTTTCCGAGGGGCATCAACCATGTAACGGAGTCACAATTGCTCGATGCTTTACAGCATCACCACCTTGTATGACACCCTTGCTGAACCCGGGCAACCTTCTATATGCATATGCTTTCAGAGCCTCCCAATAACATTGCCAGACTCTTCCCTTGCTCTTGATAAGCCACTATTACATCGCTTTTAAAAATCAATTTCAAGCTCAGCCAGGGTCCTCGTGCCCACCAGTCCATTGGTACAAGGTCTGCTGTTTTCTGACACCATCCAGCTCAGTATCCCAGTCTTGTTCTCTGAAGGGAGCGCTTCTTCGATTATAGGTGTAGGACCACTCAACCTTGATGTTCGATGGAGGCCTGGAAGCAATGGGAATCAATGCAACGAATTAACGACTTAAGTTCCTCAGGACCAGGTTAGCAAAGACTTCGGTGGTCTGAAGAACAATGCATTGAGTCCTTCCAGCTGCACAAGCATGCATAGGAATTTAAGGAAAACCTCAATCTTGTAAATGATGTTTCCTTTCTCGACGGTCTCATGCATCTCAAGGTATTCTGCAGCACAGCGAGCTACAACCACATTGTAAGCATTCAGAGTGACTGTCATGCCATAACAGAACTTGGCACATATCTCAAAAGCAGCAGGCCCTCCAGGAATGTCATGTAGATGGATTTCATCATCATTTCGCTGCTCGTGGTTGCAACCAACTTTTGCAAGCGAGCACTCTTGGAGAGAAGGGGGAACTACAAAACCAATTCAGCCATGTTAAGATTTTCAAATAAAATTGTTTAGGTTTAAAGATGAGTTATTAAACATTAAAACCAGGTCTATCTGTTTACGAACAATCAGTTTTAGTAGGCCCCATTTCTGTTGATACTCGATGTACAGTGTGGTATAATATGTTTCTTGGTTATAAAAATTTACTGAATTTCAGAATTGTCACTAAAGGAATCAAGTTCAAAATTTTGTAATGATGGACTGAAGGCACTCTGAAATTGGCAATGCTGGCATGTGAATATGATAGTGAAGGCAGGACATACCTTGTGTAGATAAATTTCATATCCCCAACATTTACAGTGATGTCGGTTGCTAGCTCAGTTGCTACATACCTGCAAGTGAGAATTCCCAATCTTCCTTTTAGTATAAAATCTATGAAATTCCATGCCTCCATGCTCATGCAGACACATACCAAATGAACAACAAGGAAAACCAATTATTTGAGTTTGTCACTCTCTACAATGGTGGCTAATGTACAAATGGTTCCTCGAGAAGACTTCTATATGACTAATTAGGCAGAAATGGAGGATGACTGCCTCAACATGGAGAAAATCCTTACCATAAAGAAACCAGTTTCTTTAACTTTGTACGCCAAAGGAAACCAGGTCAGAAATTAAAAACAAACTGGGATCACCCAGTTTTAACGACGGCTCATCCAACAACTTTTAAGATTAGCTTCTGGAGTAGTCCAATTCTTCATGGGTAATCTCCGTGACTAGGTGGTCATCAAGAACTAGAAAAATGTTGACTCACAGTTGGCCTCTTCGCATTAATCATTACTCCTCCTAACCGTTCTCAATCTAACTTTTGAGGGGGAAAAGGGACCATCTAAGTGTAGGATTCCAGAACATGGGAACATGTGTAAAGCACCGTCCAAGAGTAGGATTCCACAAATAACAAAACATGGTTCGTAGGATAAGTTTTACACCACTATTCGTCAATTGAGATATTGTTTATGCACATCCAGTAGCATATATCTCAGTAAAGAATCAACAACAAAATGTCTCACAAATAAAAAAAAGGTAACCGACTTAAATTCTTGAGGAATCCCTTCATATACCATACTATTCTAAGTTGTCTCTGCCCAAACTAATTCTTAAGCGAGCGCGGTCATTACAAATGCAAATGCTAAATGGCCCCAGAACCATGAGAAAGGAAGAGAGGCGTTCTTAGGGACTAGAGTTTCCAGAACAAGCAACTCATATTCAGAGCAGCTTAAATGCTGAAATTATATGACTTCACAAACTACCTTATGGCAAAAAAATTGGAGGGTTGAGAACATAAAACAAACAAATCAGACCTTACAACAACAGACCACTTTTTTTTTTGGAAGGCAACAATAGACCACTTAATCCTAACAAATAACAATAGACCACTTAATCCTAACAAATAACAAAACTTTCTATTCAACCAGGCAACCAGTGCTCACAGAGCTATCTAAGAGAGAGAGAGAAAACCCAATCACCAAATTCAATCAGAGCTTAAAGCAATAAAATCATCTTCCGAAAAGCTTCCCAGCATGAATTAATATCCAAGATTTGACCAGAACCCTACTTTTGCTTCTAGTGAAGTAGAAGGAACTGTATCAAGATGACCTTAGAAATGATGAAACTAAAATCAAACTCAATAAAACTTTAGCAACAGTCATATCCAAAAGATCCAGAAACAACAATATTAAAGTGGGGTACCAAAACATACTGAAGGAAATCAAGAAGAAAATCAGATTGGAAGGAAAATATACCTGACATTGTTCCCCTCGGTCTGGAATGAATCAGGCTTTGATCCAAGTTCATAAACTTCATTTTGGCAAAGGACAAGATCTGGCTTCTGCTTCTCCTTCTCTGGGATGAAAAAACAACTCTGCCCCTCTCAATCTATCATCAAACGAGTTAGATCACCCAACTTCACCACACTGTCACCTCCAGGGGACCACCCAAAATATCCCAACCGGAAACTAAAACAATCCTACGAATTGGAAGGAATACAACCCAATGGATGTTGGGAATGATCTTCCGAATGTGGCCAACTTTCTGGGATTCAAGAGTAGAAAGAATGGATCAAAGGAAGGATAAAAGCAATAGGGTGTTGAGAACCGAATCTTTTACTTGAATCGAGGTTGGAATAGAGTATTTTGAGATGGAAAGAGTAGAAAATTGGGAGTGGTCTGCAAGTATGAAAAAATAAAATAAAAATGAAAATCCTTTTTTTAAGAAAGGCTTCTCTTCAATGGCAAGAGACCAAAGAAGAGATTGTTTCCTTGGTCGGCAGCAGCGCCCACCAAACACGGGCGCTCACAGTCATCTCAGGAGACATTGCCAACAGATTCACAACACTAAACAATCACTAACCAGAGATACCCATAAGCAGAAAACTGACACCACCGTCACTACCCGAATTGTTATCTATCCTTTACTCAGTTATTTTAAATCTGAAAACATCAAATAAAAAAGATCCACCATCACCACCAACACCTCTCTACTTATCTTCAGAGTTTCAAGTTCCAATTCAAACTCCCTTTTTAGTTCCGTTAAAGACCTGCAACCAAAAACAGCATATCTTGGTATTAGTTGAGAGAACCACCAAAACACCAGACGACAAGAAGCATCTTACTTTATCATGTAGACCAAAAAAGCATGTTGTATTAATGAACAACAAAGAAATCCTCCCTCCTAACACACTTGTAATCAAAAATCAAAATCAACAAGAAACGAAACAAAGAATCCACCTTAAACTCTAACCAAACACCTCCCAAATGTCAAATCTATTACATAAACTAAAAATACCCTCATTGAAACTCTCCTCAACATAAACTCAAACATTTCAAAAACAAAGACAATCTCCCCAAAAGCACTCCCCGCATCATCTCAGACAAGAAGCTAAAACCCTCAAATCCATCCAAACTCATTGTTTATCAATTTCTAATGCACAAACTAAGGAAAACCCAATTCACACAAAGCAAAATCAACCATACCCATTTGCACAAAACAAGCCATAAACATGTCTTCCATCAACAAACAACTAAACACATCTCATCTAAAAAATCAAGCAAAAACCCATTATAAACACAAACACAAATTACAACCCCAAGTCCCCAAAACACCTACTTTCTTCACTTCTACTCCAACTCCTCCTCTCCCCAAGCTTTTAAACATCATTACCCCATCACACTCACTGTGCACAATATCACTCTCCACCATGCATGAACACTCACGAACTCACTCTCTCTCTCTCTCTTGAACTCATCAACAGCTGTTCCTCATTTGCCCATTCACCACCAACAAAAACACAAAAAGCCATGCTGGAAATGTTCCCATTCTCGTTAAAATCAGCACCACTTACCACCACCACTCCACACACACACACACTCTCTCTCTCTCTCTCTCTCTCTTATTTATCCACCAAAAAATCCCATCGAAATTCGATCAAAACAGACCAAACTAAAACCACCCCATCTCTTATTTCAATCCAATTTATCGTAAAAATTCAATCTTTTTCACATAAAAAGAGCTAGTTCAGACCATTACCTCCTCTTCTTTCGTTATGCACGCCAATCTGACACTCTAACCTTTGTTGCCTCCCCTTAACGTAGAGGTCCCCTTCATAAATACCCTTCAAATACCACTTTATTACGAAAATACCCCTATATTTAAGAAAATGACACCTCTATCCCTCTCGTACTTCGATAAAAATGGCCTCCAACTGATTTAATTTTTTTTTAATTAATTCCTCTAATTATTTTATCATTTATTCCACATGTTGGTCAAAAATACGAAAAATAATAATTAAATAATTTCATCGATAATTTTAGTGGTATTTTCTAATAATATCATGAGAAATTTATGAAAAAAAAAGTGATTATGGTGGACTTCACATGCATCACTTAAATCAAGTGATTATAGGTATTTATTCTAATTTAATATTAACTACCATTCCTAAATAATATAATTATCCATGATCGATTCCATGTCATGCAAATGCGCGAAAGCATAATGTAAGTGACATTATTTGGTAAAATGAAAATAGTAAAAGTTTCATGTGGTCGCGAAATTTTATTTATTTATTTATTTATTTATTATTCTTTCTAGCAGATGAAATCACAAGTCCCTGCATTTGAGGTAAGAGGGGCTAAGGGTTAAAAAAAATATTAATAATATAATAATAAATAAAATTCAACTGCATAGTAAAAAAAATTATATATATTGGTAACAACATTGAAATGTTAGGACTCAGTAACATTTGATTGAAAATGATAAGAAACGAAGTTTTTGCAACTAAGGTGATGTAGGGTCTTTGTGCAGATCTTGAGGTTTCATTATTTTCTCTTTTGTCACGCCACATCAGCCTGATTGCAAAAACTTGCATGATTTCCTAAAAAAAGTTCAATTTTACTCTAGCCGGTTTTTTTTTTATATGTTTATATGATAGGTCTAGATGTACCTAAACCTATCATATAAACCCGGTAAAGGCTCATCCAACAACGGAAAGGTCGTATATTTTGTCTACTAACTATAGAATAAATAATCTTAATTCCCTCCGTAAAAAGGCAGTTTTTGGTTGATTACCTAACTAAGGTCCCCACATTAGGGTTATGTGTTACGATGTTGATGGCATTAGAATCTAAGTCTAAGACTCGTCTTAATTATTTAGGTCATGAGTTAATCAATGTAAGTTTTATGCTTTTTATGGCAGAAATTCTATAACCTAGAAGGGCTCTTTTTATGGTGTTATCTCCCCCACCATGATGAACATCACCACCCTTAATACTCTAGTGGATTGAATAGTGGCCAATTTCCTCCTTGTAACCTATCTTTTATTCCCCCCACTTCACATGCTAACCTTAATCTCTTCCTCCCAATGTCACCCAAAATAATTTAATTAATTAATCAACTTATTATCATATAAATAATTCCTAGGTTTTATCATATTCCCTTCTAAAGACATATCCCTTTGTTAGTGCTATATCTTTTCACAAATGGAAGTCAAGGGACCCATTACACTCCTTTCAAAATTTGAGTGAGGTTAGAATTAGGTTTTGTAGGTATGTTTTGCAATCATAATGATGTGGAATCGTTAGAGAGGTTTTTTGCAACATCGAGATATACATAATTTTTTGTAGGAATTTCATTATTATTTGAGATCACGTCACATCATCTTGATTACAAAACATGGTTACAAAAATATGATTTTCTAACAATTTTGTAAAAATATCCCCCCCTCCAAAGGT
>QNQO01002933.1:0-83413 GCA_003290165.1 Berberis thunbergii | reverse complement strand
TATTCTAATCTAAATTAGAGAAATTATTGTTAGGCTTAGTTCCAAGAATGAGATGAAATTCAGAAGTGTATGACAAATGCGATGATGAAAACATCTTCTCTTTGTGACCTACTGGAAGACCATACAAAACTCTCTAAAAAAATTCCATTTAAACAAATAAGAAAACATAACAGAGACCAGAAAACAAGAACAAGAATAGCGAGACCAAAAAAAAAGAAGAAGAGAAGACCCAATTGAGATATTCAATTGGATCAAAGTAGTGACTCCCCAATGATCAAAACCCATTACTGGAAATACAAAACGAACCAAGATCCATCTCGATCTCATCCGATCGTTGTCAACGACGATTTGAGATCGCCTCCATGGCTGAGAGTCTTGATACTTAGAGAAAGCCATCTCTATTTTCTTATTCTTTTCTTCTTTGAAATCACTGAATTGCTTATTTTCTTACCCTTGATGAACTTACTGTCGAGACCGGTCCATAGAGTACTATTGTCCATTTTGGACCCAAGCTCGCACGACTTAAAAAATGCATAGTACTTTGTAGATCTAACCTCGTACATATATAGCACATCCCTCCCTCACCTAGCAATGTGGACTATAATCTCTTCCCCGCCCACAACAAGGATATCACAGCCAACCCTAAGGGAGCCTATGTCCTCCATTGACACACTTTCAGCTAGGTCGACTTTGATATCATTCTGTCACACAAGGATATCACAGCCCAACCCTAAGGGAGCCTAATGTCCTCATTGACACACTTTCAGCTAGGTCCGACTTTGATATCATTCTGTCACGACCCGATTCATAAGTACTATATTGTCTGGTTTGGGCCCAGGCTCGCACGGCTTTAAAACGCGTAGTACTTTGGAAGAGAAGTTGTGTTGATGCTGGAGGTTTCAGTACGCTTGGGTTTGGCTTCATTCCACATAACTCAGGATTGAGAAGACCACAGAACTCGTTGTTCTTGTTTCCATTGAGGATGCTGTTGAGGTGGACTCCTTCACTATCAGGACACCGATTTACCTGATGCGGAGGAAATCACTGGAAGTCAAAGCTTTAAAAACCATCGTTATTTTCATTGCTATGTCCACTGAAGTTTTGAAAAAGTTTATAATATATATTCTACGTAATGAATGCTGAATGATAAAATTAGTTAGAAGTTATTATGCATAAATCATGCTGATTAGAAGAAGGGATTGTCAACTTCATGTGGAAGTCAGTCATAATTACACTCACCCAGTTGCTATATTATTATCTCAATGAAAATGGGGGAAATTTTCAGACTTGTGTACAGTAAACTGTATTGATTCATCTATCTTATTAAGAAAAAACATTCATTAATTATATGATTTAAACAAAACCCGTAAATCAATAATGATAAGAAATGTCAGTACTCACTGATGAATATAAAATAAGAACGACTGGATAATGAATAAATGGTAGTACAACTTTTTGTAAGATCCAACATATTTTAAAGTTGTATCAGAAGAGATCCGAGCCAACATAGACAGTGTTGACTATTTCTACAACGATTATGGGCTCAACGCCTCATACTACGGTTTCACATTGATTCCGTTTTTCCATAAACAATCTTACATATCAGCAGTATTGTTGAGTGGATGAACTTAATATTTTGATCAGTAAAAATCTGATATCCACTACTTTTGCGAATCTATTAGAAAGGGGTACACTTTGGGGAATGGTGGCAGCTTTTAGCATACATGTTTTTCAAGGGATTAAAGAATCTACATCCTACATAATGTGGAGTTCAGGCCACAAGCGGAAGTGAGCAAGGGCAGTGGGAATACAAATATATCAGTTGTACCAATCATAACAATTAGAGGGCGAATCAACCTAATCATATATCAAGTAAAAGCGAGAGCGAGATCGTGAGAATACAACTATATCAGTGAGTACCGATCGTAGAACTACACCGTGAATAAGCACATGGACAATTTAGGCCCATATATTTGGAGTGAGTCAATTCTAACACTCCCCCACGGCGCAAGCGCGAGGAAAATATTGAAAATTCTCGTAACAATTGCGTTGGACGAGACTCGAACCACAACATCCGAGGATCACTGCTTTGATATCATGTTAAATTGTCAATTCTTTAAAAACTTGAACTTATAAAGGACTATATACTAATCATATTAAGCAGAGTGAGAGCGGGGGTCGTGAAAATACAACTATATCAATGGATACCAATCGTACAACTACACCGTGAATAAACAAAGACAATTTTAGGCCCATATATAATTGGAGTGAGTTCAATATTCTAACACTCCCCCACGGCGCAAGCGCGAGGAAAATATTGAAAATTCTCGTAACAATTGCGTTGGACGAGACTCGAACCCACAACATCCGAGGATCACTGCTTTGATATCATGTTAAATTGTCAATTCTTTAAAACTTGAACTTATAAAGGACTAATCTAATCATATATTAAGCAGAGGTGAGAGCGGGGTCGTGAAAATACAACTATATCAATGGATACCAATCGTACAACTACACCGTGAATAAACAAAGACAATTTTAGGCCCATGGATAATTGGAGTGAGTTTATTGACAAGGGTTTTTTTTATTGGAAACATAATGAATGCTCAGTTTCAACAAAGTTGGAATGAACTTTCAAGAATCTAGAGCTTTCCTCAGTTAAAGAACTTCATCAAAGCACGACTGTTTTTGCAATAACCAATCGAATCAGGCCACCAGTAAGGTTTGGAAAAATCCAGCCAGTTGTATTGGATTATCGTAATCTCCCAAGACAATCAGTTCCTACTAACAACCATCATGCACCGATGATGGTAGTTTCAAGACTGAGTCCCAGAGTTTAATTTGTTTACAATCAGAACGAGACTGGTAGCACATCCTGAATGATTGGAAGACTAGGACGAGTCTCCCACCTAAGTACTTAACATGAGCATAAAATGAAAAGATCTTACTCATTAAAGAACGTATACAAATATCTTAAATTTGAACCTGAAAAATATTACAACTACAGTAGCTTCCATACACATCTCATGCCAGTTTCCAGTTGTGGGCAGTTCGAGGCCCAGTTGCAATGCCTTCATAATATCGATCTTCCAGTTTGCCTTTGTTCCAGTCCTTGATGAAGCCAGAAAACAGATCGCGTGCATCCTCGGATGAAAGGTCGGAGAAAAATATTTTCTTTTTTTCTTTCAACCAGGTTGCAAACTCGTTATTTTTGCTGAAGTAGTCATCATTGGACAACTCTTGGCTTGCCTGTTACAAAGAGAAAATCAAGCATCAATTATGTGGTTTATTTCAACACTGCCATCATGATACTTTATAACCAATTTTTTTTTTTTTTTAAAAACAGCCTAAGTGCCTCGAACAGAGACATGACAGCTACCATGCTAGCGTTAAAAGAGACCATTTCTGCTGCCCTAAAAAATATTTTTTAAAACTTCCACTATCATAAAAATAATTATCTGTTCGTTTAGCCTGCCCATTCAAATAAAATAACCACGGTAACCCTATTCAGTAAGTAGTTGGCCTCAATCACCTATAGAGAAACAATTTGGCAGTCTCCAGCTTCCTCTTACCATAGTCTGTCAAATTGAACCAAGTTGCTTGATGCATGGTACTTAGGGGTGTAGCACGGTCCGGGTCGGTTCGGGATTGGGCTTATCCTAGTCCCGACATAGTGAAACGGACGGTACAGGTCAGAAAAGCAAAAAAATTTTGGCTGACCCGGTTGGTTCGGGACCGTTTTAAACCGGGCTGGTTCAGGTCGTGACCATGTCGTCCCAAATTTTTTTTTTTTCTTTTGAAAACTTTTTTTTATGAAAACTCGAGCTTACTTGCCACTTCTCCTCTTCACCTCCACCAGACGGAGGAGACGACAACAAGAAGGAACCTAAGCCTTTGTCATTCTCTTTGCTTTTCAGTGACATCAACCCTCGCTCAAGCAAAAGCTTGATTCTGAAAGAAAGTGAGAGAGGAACAATTGTGGGGATTCCACAAACCGTAGAGAGAGTACAGAAATTGGGAAATTGGGGAGGCATGAGAGACGGGGGATCCATTGACGGTTGAGAATCTATTCATCCATTGTCTTCAACCCTCGTTGAAGTGAAACCCCACACCCATTCCTCAATCAACATAAACCAAATCATTACTGGTGGGTATTGTATTTCAGTTGATTCAGATCCCTTCCTTCTTTCCACAATCCCATTCGATGAGCAAGACTTAAATCCCACCATGGACTCGCATACATGAAGGATAAAGGCAAGAAAAAAACAAACAGATAGGCATGGGTAAATGGTTTTAAGGAGATGAGGTGCAAAGAATAGGAAATGTTTTTTACAGTTTCCATGCCTCGAGTAAATAAATAGACCCTTTTACTTTTCAAGTGTTTGGACTTATTTGATCTTAGCAATGAGTTGTTCTTCTTCTTCTCGTCCTTTATCTTCTCTGGACCTCATTTTACATGAATTTGAAGTGGAAAGAAGAACAAAGTAAAAGGTGGGGAGTAAAAGAAAAAAAAGTACTTAAACTCAGTAATGGGTAGTGGTATTAAATGTATGAGAGATTGGTTTAAATGGGGAAAAGATGGTTGGGAGTTATGATGAGTGCTTCCTATAGAGGGGACAAAATGATTTGTTTCATTGTTTTGTATTATGGAAAAAGAGAGAGAAAAAGTACATTAAATTATAATTGGATGTTAAAGGATATGGTATTGAATTGGGCTTGGATATTTGAATTATGCTTGGATTTATAACATTGCTACAGTAACCGGGACGAGACTAAAATCATGGAAATCGGTCTCGTCCCGATTCAAACCGTTCGGACCGAGACCGGAACCGGGATAAAATCAACATGAATCGGTTAGACCTGGTTGGAACCGGGACGGGACCATTATAGTCCAAATCGATACGGGAATTCGTGCCCACCCCTAATGGTTCTGATTTAGCTGCTATGAATTCCCATGGAATACTTCCATTGTGACCCATCTATGAGGAGATAATTGAATATCAAATAACTCAAGATCGGGCGGGGAAGAAACAGTTAGGGATGGCAACAGGGCGGATTTGAGCAAATCCACCCCCGCCCCGCCAGGAATAACGGATCCCCAAATCCGCACCGCCAATTCATTTATAAATTTATTTAAAAACCACCTTCGCCCCGCACGGATTGGCGGATATCCGCCCCACCCAAATATCCGTTATCATTCATACATATAGTAAAAAAATACTTCTACAGTAAAAAAATACTTCATTCATCATACGTACAAAAATTATATCAAAAAATTACAAAAAAACCATACAACAAATTACAAAAAAAAAAAAAATCTCAGATCTCAATCTCTGATCTGAGATCCAGAAGAAGAAGGCGGATATGGAGAATCTCTGATCTCAATCTCAATCTGAGATTCGGAAGATGAAGGCGAATCTGATCTCAATCTCTAGTCTGAGATCCGGAAGAGGAAGGCGGATCTAATCTCAATCTCTGATCTGATTCAATCTCAATCTGAGATCCGAAAGAGGAAGGCGGATCTGATCTCAACTCTGATCTCTGATCTTCAACTCGACCCTTTGTCTGTGTGTGAGAGGGAGAGATCGTGATATGCGAGAGATATCTTACGTAGAGGGAGAGGCGATGTCTTACGCTGAGGGGAGTGGCGAAGAGGGAAAGGCGCACATCGAAGAGACGCAGAGGAGAGGCGAGGAGATTTCTTACGCAGAGGGAGAGACGAAGAAATCTGTGTCTGTATCTGCGTCTGTGTGTGAGACGGAGGGAGAGGCGAAGGGATTTGCGTCTATGTGTGAGAAGGAGAGGTTTAATCCCTTTATATAATTGAAGGTTATTTTTGTAATTTTATCGGTTAAACGGATATTCGTGGGGCGGATATGGGCCAAATCCGTATCTGCCCCTATTAATAAACGGATACAGATTGAAATCCGTATCCGCCCCAATCTCCACAAACCCTTAACCAAATCTGCCCCAAACGGGGCGAGTGGGGCGGATATCCGTGAAAATCCGCCTCACTGCCATCCCTAGGAACAGTTATCTATGGTTCATTTGCTCAAGCATTTACTCTTGGAACCCCACGGTAAGTTTGAACCTATTGTAGATTAAGATATCACCAAAACTTTCAGTCATCTCAAGGCATGCATCTGAAAAGTGCTTCACTCCAATTTTTTCCTCTCTATCTCCTCATTTAGAAACACCATTGTCAGCTTCACAGCTATCGTCGACTGACATAACCTTTTTCCGGAGTTCTCAGTTTTGAGGAAGACCATAATTGTTTTTATTCCATCTGTCATGGCAAGAAACCATCTTACACTACAAGCTCTATTAGAATAAGGCATGTTGATAAAAAGCTTTCTTCAGTTTTAAGATATTTCTAACAGGCTTTGCATGTCGTACAACCATGATTAAACTCCAGAGTTTTCTTTCTTCAGTGCGCATATCCATCCCGTGCGTACACAGATGTTGCCCTTTGGATATTGTGGCTTTACCATTGTTGGTGTGCATACCATGAGCTTCAGGCTACTTGAAGAGCATAAACTGTTTGTGCACATCCCTCAACAAGTGATATTGTCTTGTATACACAAAAGTGAAATGTACACCTGACCATGTCTAAGCTACTTTGTGACCATTTCAACAAACGAATTTGCAACAATTTAATATCTATAATCAGCAGGACAAAGATCCCTTATAACATTCTACTTGGCAACGAATAACTCACCAAAATATTTTTCCGTTTGTTGCCGTTTATGGCCCTCCTTGTCCTCCGATTTCTTCGCTAACATCAAAGAAAAATCACCCATGAGCCTATTTATGACAGCCAAAAATAAAAGGCTAATAACAAAAACTTCACGTGCTATGAAAAGAATCGAGTTGGAATATGAATATAGAGAAGCTACTGAGTTACACAAGAGTGACCAAATATTTTGAAATCTATATTTATTTGTAAATTCATTAAAAATATTAAAAAAAATTGAGAGTAAATTCACAGTATGATAACAATGACAATATAGGCATAATGAATCATGCACATGATACGTAGAATAAGTTAGCCATGAATAGAGGAAAATAAAATAAAATCATATGCCAAAATTTTCCATAAATCATGCTCACTGATAGGTGAGCATAGAAGACATTAAGATAAATGTATACGCTAAGAAGAGGAGGTAGCTTTCATAAAGCATGGGTCATTTTCATCCAAACCTAAGAAAAATGTAACTTTTAAAACTCGATGAAGATTGAAGACAATTAATATAGGATGCAGATGCTTCTTCTATGGATGCTAGCTTGGAGCTAGTATTCAATGTTATTTCAAGTTTCATCGTTCTCTAGATCTCTAAGTTGACTTCTCTTACATTTTGAGCACCTTATTAGGTGTAAATCAAGTTATAAGGATGATTAAACAATTGATTGATGTTTATGAGAAAGTAAAATTATGACATGTGCTATGTAGTTAAATCATTAATCGAATCCTAATCGTTTAGAAGTGATATGAGAATTATCGAAATTGATCAAAATTAATCAACCTACATTTATACACATATTTTCTCTATTCTTCTATAATATATTACTACAATTTTTTATATATTGAAGCAGTTGACATCACATACCACAATTTAAGGCAAATTATAACAAAATTAAAATTCCAATGTTAGATATTCTTTAGCTTAGTTGTTATTTTCATTTGGTCGTTTTCTCTCTTATTGAATTATATATATAAGATAGTGCAAAATGGAATTTATTTTTCTTATATATATATTCTCTCTCAAATAACCTTTTCTCACCCTTGTTATTGCCCTATGAGTTACAGTATTCGTGAGGTTAAGCAAAAATTTGAAAACTTAACATTAATTTTTTCTTGTTTATTTATAAAACTTACCATTAACTGATTAATTAGTGAATTTTGAAAGTGATTAATCGGAAAATCAATAAGAAATTGCCAATTACTTGGGCTAAAATTGTTGAAATGATTAATTCGAAAATCGTAACGCTCTACTAGCGGGAAGATTAATCTCTGATTAATAACACAGGGCATGTGCACCAAGAAACTACTACCGTAGAAAACCACTTTGTGAGATTATTTTCTAACTGGAGATCATTGAGCTAAATCTAATTAGGTTGTTGTTGAGGATTTAAAGAATACTTCATTTCTATTGATGATGTAATGAGCCAACGAGATGAACGATTGTATTTGGTTCATCTTTTTTTATTAATAAAAAGGTTTGAGGATTTTTCAAACCCCGGCTGTTTTAAAAAAAAAAAAAAAAAAGAGGTAGCTGATCCAAAATAGTAATCATCCAACTCTTTTTCAATTGGTAAATAATGTGGCAATCCCAAAAGGTCATATCCATCCTTACTCAAGGGGCAAAACAAGGACTAGAAGCTTCATAACCACAGAGTTGACCTTTGTGAATGTTCATAACCCATACAACATTCAATTCCGCATCGCTTGCATATGAAAGCAAGATGGAATGAAATTGAAGTTGTGATCCATCTTTGCAACTCAA
The DNA here is from genome assembly GCA_003290165.1 of Berberis thunbergii. Classification (NCBI taxonomy): domain Eukaryota; kingdom Viridiplantae; phylum Streptophyta; class Magnoliopsida; order Ranunculales; family Berberidaceae; genus Berberis; species Berberis thunbergii. The sequence goes on along the minus strand of QNQO01002933.1, from coordinate 74,909 downwards.
ACATAGCCCTTCTCTTCTGCCCCTAGTGAATGCAAGTGGACTGCTCAACTTATCAAATTATCCCACTTTGGTTTAAATGAACCCGCAATAGAGTCTTGTTGCTATGTAACTTCTACTCAACATTCGCATCCACTTACTACTTCTCAATTCACTATCTTTTATTGTGGCCATGCCATGAATCTTAGAGACAGGCTCCATTAGAGCATCTCCAACAATCGGGTGCATTTTACACCCACCGCCCACAGGATTTTTGAACCCCATTTCACACCAGCAGCAAGTGCAAACATCCAAGTCATCTCCAATGCACACATGTAAACTAAGGGCGCTTCTCCATTGCTTTAGCATACAAACATGGTACAACGAACACTTTGTTTGCCACCTGATCACAAAATTTACCTACATTTTTGCTCGTGTAGAAACTCACATGGGTATATAACTCTCATTATGCTTCCCGATGCAATACCCTAACTTTTACACCTTCCATTGTGATCCTCTGAGTGGCTCCAGTCACCCCACCAAATTCTCCATATCTATTTCCCCCATTTGTACATCCTATTTTGGTAAAAGTTCATCTATTCGCCCGAGCTAGGCACCTAAAAGTTTTACCCTTCGTGTTTTAACCAATTAGAGAATTGTCTTCTACACAATTCAATAGTTGTATCAAATCTACATAATAACCTAATTTATCATCTTGGGGTATCAACTTGAACAAAACGCAAACTAAGTCTGGGTTTTCGAGAAATTACATAAAATCCTCATAAACAGCCTACCTCAACATCAAACACAAGAAAACTATTCATAAAATGATGAAAAAAAAACATTTGTTTTGAGGAGAGACTGAAGTACACCTTTGTCAGACTTTTGGAGGTCTTGTGAGATTTTGTCTTCTTCTCTTTATCGTCCTTCTTACTTCTTCTTCGTCTTCGTTCCTTATCGTCGTCTCTTGATCTGTGTCTTTTGCTGCTGCTGCTTCTGTTCTCTTCCTCTGTTTCAGAAAAAATCAGACAAATAAATCACTATGTTCATTGAAAAGAACGGAGGATTAGAGGGAAATTGAGAAGAAGAAGAAGAGCAGCTTCTTCAAAACCTTCAGAACTCGAATAATCTGAAGGAGAAAGAGAACGCGAGCGGCCTCTTCTTCGATTTCTTCTCACTGCCCATCTCTCTTTCCGGGCGTTTGATTTTCGTCTCTGCCTATAAATTGAATCGAACAAGGTTTGAAGGACCATTCACCTTGGCTTTGAACGAACATCATGGGCTCTACCGAGTCACGCTTGGGCTGGAACAATGAAAAAGGCCTGGGCCAATAGCGTCAATAAAGAGGTTCTATCATCTTAAGACTTAAGGTTTGTTTTTGTTGCACGAAATCCTATGTCATGGGAATTTACGACGGCTCACCTAAATTTAAGCTAATTTGATATTCATTCACCAATCTACCATTAGATTTTTGTGATTAATTGTGAAAATTGAATTCTCATTAATATGGGAATCCCTGCTTTTAGGGGCTAAGGAAAGTGATTTTCATGTTCATGGGAGTTTCATTTCCACCATTTATCACAAAATCTAATGATGGATTGATGAGTCAACCTCAAATTATCTTAGATTTAGATGGTCCCTTTATGGATTCTCATGACATATGATTTCATGCACCCAAACACACCATTAGAGAAGATCAAAGTTCAGTTGTTAAGGTAGGCCTAAAGTGAGTCAGACCCAGTTTGGTAAACCTGATATTAATTAATTTTTTTTTTTTTTTTTGGGGGGGGTATTTTGATTGTATCCCTCATTTTAAACGATAATTGAGTCTGATTCCAATAGTAGAACTGTGAATCAACCATGTTGGACTCACCTTAACCAAATAAAAACTTAAAATACCCTCCATCGTGTTTTGCCAGGCGAAATGCAAAAAAATCCATCAATTTATATGACACATCTCCTAAACAATCCAATGGCTTGCCCTTTTCTTCTACCTCAATGCTCTTTCATGCTCAACCAAATCACTACTGCGTCACCACTGAATAAAAAATTTCATAATAGAAACAAAACAAACCAAAAAACCTGTAGCAATTGATTTCTTACAAAATCAACTAACCAATGAGTTGATGCAATCCCCATGAATAAGATATTCCTTCCTACACTCCACTATTCTCTTTATTCTTTAATATTATCGTCAGTATGGAAAATTATGTTTTATGAAAGAATTGGTATCAGAAGGAATTAAATACTAAAACTAAACAAACAAACAAAAAACTACAAATTGACAAATCATCATAAATGTTTTAACCCCAAAACCATAAGATAAAACTTACAACCCATTAATGGGCTAAAATATGTGGGTTTAGCTTGTCTTATTTGATTTACTTTGTTGTTCTTCTTCATCATCTTAGTTGATTGATTGTTCTGTCGAAGATGAACATTCATGCCTTTTTATTATTATGGAAGCATATATCCGTAATGTTGCTTTAATCATGGATAAGAAGAGATAGGTTTGGTGGGTTGAGACGGGAAGGTAAAGCTTTCGATTCGTAATTGCAAGAAGACAAGCTTAGAGATGCTGTGAATGAGGCTTTAAAAGATGAGTCTTTCATGAAATAACAAGACGCAGATTCTGAGTCATTCCCCAACCAAGATGATAACAACTTGGACAGGTCAAGATCCCTTACTAGGCTCCAAGTCCATAACTATTGCTCTAGCTGCCAAACTTATATTTGAATTGAAGGATTCCATCCCTAACCTCCATGAATTGCATTCACCAAGTTCTTAATTTTGTTTATTTCTATTTTGATAAATTTTTTTCAGAGTGGCCCGTGCAGAAAGTGGTGGGTGGGTTGAGGGTGAAGGAGCGGTGAGGGGTAGAAAAAGATTGCAAGTCGTTGGATTGTTTGAAGATGTGTAATATAAATTGATGGGTTTGTGGTTGTGAATGTGCAAACCATGTTGATGTTATTTTGGGTTTTATATAGTCAAGGTGAGTAGGGGTAGGCACGGCTTTCAGTAAAACATGACTGGATCGGTCTAGGACATCGAATTTTCCTAGATAGACCCAGTTGTCTCGGAACGTTTTGAACCAAGACATGACCATGACCATGCCATCCCAGTTCAACTATTATTATTAATTTTTTTAAGACAATCAACAATTCTTTTCTCTCTCTCGCTCTCGAACCAGGATAACGAAAGCATTTCAGTCTAATAGGGGTTTTTGTTCTGAATAGACTCAGAAGTCTTAATAAGAAGTGGGGCACTTTAAAAAGAGTGTTTGTTCTTAGTTTTTATCAGAAGTTGAAGTTCTAATTGGAGTAAGCACCATATGATCACTTAGCACTGAGTGTTTAATGAAATTCATTCCAATAATAACCTCACAATAAATTCATAATGATTGTTACTGCCCCCTCATCAATCAACCATCCCCTCATTTCTCCACCTCTTCTTTGTCATGCGAGTAAAGTCGCCACCGTAGCCACTACCCTCCTTGGCCTCCTCTCTTCCTCCTTTTCTTCGAATTTCTTTTTGTCTTTATCTTCCTCTCTATTGAAAATTGTATGAGGAATAAATAAGGATATAGTGTAGTTTCTGGTAGTGGTGCAAGGTGGTCTCAATGATATTTGGAGGAGAAAAAAAATGAAAAAGTTTAGGTAAGCATTTTTGTTCAATTCCATCATTGTATACGTATAATCTAGTCCTTTTTTCGAGTATATCTGGATCAAAAGACTCTTTATCTAGTGTTTTATCTAGTGCTTCGATTTGATTGGCAAGTTCGTTGCTTAGATTGTTTCGTTTTTGCTCATTGTATGGACCCAATGATTATATAGCTCTTCTTCGGATACCTCTCCTCTCATGCACAAAAACAACTTTTTGCGTATCATTTAAAAAAAGGTTAATAAACTCAGTGGATATGTACAACAACTGTCATACTACTAAAATACCAAGGAAACTTAGTTTACGAGGTTTGAATTAACGCCGCTATTAGTTAGTTTACATTACAAAATCAACCAACCAAGAAAATGTATGCGAGTTAGCGCAACGACTTTCATGTTAGTATGTTCATCAGTTGCTTGTTGGTCACAACATGTTGTTTGTTGATATTATTTGAGGAGTTTTTATGGAATTTAGCTTACAGAATCCATAAACCTATAAAGTCACCGTCGCTGGTACTTTGACTCTATAGGTAGGTATCGGTGGGGTTTGTGTAATGTAGTTGTAGTTAAGGCTGCATTGAAGTAGCATTTTTTTTTAAGATCTATATCTACTGAAGTACCAAAGGCGAACAGGGCTCCCAGGCTGGGACGTCTGGCAGAATGTTGGGCCTCCTGCTCCAGAAGCTCACCGGGTTAATGTTGATGGTTTGTGGTGGGCGGTGGAAATTGTGGTGGTGGGAAAAATGTAAAATAACTTCAAGTTCACACCAAAAAACAAACAATCATTTAATTTTACAGCTTCCAATCAGCAACTCAATCAGAAGCAAAACAAACAGTTCCTTCAAAAACTCTTTCGAAACTTCTAACTTCAGTTAGAAGTTAGCTTCTAACGACTTTTAAAATAAACACCGCCTAAATATCAACACAATCAAATCATATGCCATTAATGGTGGTGATTGGATACAATGCTTCATGTCAAACAAAATATTTTTTAAATAATATGGAGAGTAACTTTATTCATCTCACAATTAAGTATTTATAAAGATCAATTCTAAGTAGGAAAGGAAAACTAATTCTAATCTTGGTTAAGCGGGTATTCATATAACTATAGTCATTGTTAAATAGTTATTCCTAATTATATATTTATTATAATTTTTAACACTCCCCCGCAAGATGAGCATATATATATATTAAAAGTCAGTTTGACAAGAAAATCAGCAAAGGTAAACCAACAACTCAGCAGCGACAGAGCAACAAAAAAATTGAATAACCGATGGGAGATAGTCTCTGAGGGCACGTAGGATGAATAACTGATGGAAGTAGTATTCGGGGCACTTAGGATGACTAACCGACGGAAGTAGTCTTTGAGGGAAAGTAGGATGACGAATAAACAAATTCGTCACATTCATTTCAATGTCACGGATACTCCAAAAATTCATCGCATTTAGTTCTATAACATTGATGAGCCAATTTTTCGTCACATTCAGTTCAATGGCACCGATCGGCTAAAAATTTGTCACATTCGGTTCTATGGCACTAATAAGCCAACTTTTCATAATAGCATTCTTCATTACCCACTTCTCATAAGTTGCATCATGAGGAACGACTTCTGTAGTAATATCAGTAAGATTTCTCATCATACCTCGTCCTGCAATAAATAAAAATATATTTCTTTTTTGATAAGAAAATTCTCTATAAGTAAAGTCAATACCCAAAAAATACTTCAATCCACCAAGATCCTTCATATCAAATTCATAAGCTAAATAACCATTCAACTTATTGATTTCAACAAGATCATTATGATCTGCATTGTTAGCCCCCTGACGACCCTCCTTTACAACAACGCACAATCAAATAATTCAGTTGCAGCAGAATGGAGATCTTCTTTCTTCAATCACAACCCACCTTCCTTCAATTTCAGAAACCCAAGAATGAGCAAGTTTTCTTTCAACTTAAAACCTTCAAGAGCAAAATCACAGCAAAAGAGGGTTGATTCGCGACCACAAAGCAAGAGAGATCTTAATCAAAACCCACAAAGTTCTCACCTTCACAAATCAACCATGAATATAACATTGCAGCCACCAAGAGAGTTCACGTCAATATCAACCAAGAAGGAATCGCAACCCTGACCTCACCTTTACTATCATGAAACAAAAGCAACTAAGAACAAAAAGAACTTCTCTTCACACCACAGAAAGCTAGCTGAAACCTTTTTTTACACCCATACCAGCCAAGAGCAGCGACCAACACAAAAGAAATTTCTTCTCTTTTACATGCATCCAGCAAGTAGTCACGTAACAGTAGAAAATTTGCGCCAGCAAGGAAGAAGAAAACAGATTTCCAGCCCATTCCCAACTTTTCTTCATGCAAGCCACATAGCAGATTTCTCTTCAAACAGCTCCAAGAAGAAGAAGAGCAACCAGCAGCAAAACATATAAGAAATTGCAACCAAACAGAGTCCTCATTTCACCGCCTCTTGCATTTACGATCAAAGTGCGTCGTCGTCTGAGGCGGGGAAGAGTTTGAGTGTGCAGAGTCGTACAAACAACCATAGCGAGATCTCAAGATTGCTCTGATACCATGTCAAACAAAATAACTTTTAAATAATATAGATCATAACTTTATTCACCTCACAATGAGGTATTTATAGGGATACAAATAGAAGCCTTACTAGGAAATGAAAACTAATTCTAATCCTCGTTAATTCGGTATTCCTATAACTAAAGTCATTGTTAAAATGTATTCTTAATTATATAACTATTATAGTTCTTAATACTTCAAACAATCAAAAGAGATTGATTGAGAGGGTTTCGTTCACAGATGAACAATCCCTGAGATATTTCTTGCCTGAGATATTTGTTGAAAGAGAGACAGAGATGAGAAATGAGAAATGGAGACGACGACAAAGAAAGAGAGCAAATCCTTTTGCTTTATTTTTTAATCTGTGTGTTATTCACTCGCCACACTTTCCCCTCCATCAATACCCTCTGAAACCTCTCCACCCCATCACCAACAATCCTAAAGTCTAACCCAAAAATTGAAACTTGAAACGAAAAAGGGATTAAAATATATATATATCAATTCCTATGAAAATGGGTTTCTTTGAGTTTGGCTTCAATTTATTCAACACTTATAATAAGATAATCTTGCACTTTGTCAACCTCCTTCGAAATGAAGACTTTCTAGTTGATAAACTTGTCATGACTAGAAGAACTTTCAGAAGAAAAGAAATAAGGCGCCAAATTCAAATTGTTTAGGAAGGGTATAAGTGTAAATTGCTTAGTTGTTAGTTAAGTGCCCACATGGGGTATAAACGTGTAAGTCTCCCATTAGGAGATACAAATTTCTGTTAGAGATACTTTAGCTTTAAAATGTAACAAAAGAGTAGGAGTATAATAGAGAATTGTTTGAAATTAGGCTCAGTTCATAGCTGACTTGAAAAGAGTTGTAATCAAACCTCTTTTTCGATTTAATCCACTCGTTTTCCTTATACAAATTGATTCAAACTTGTCACATTCATGACAATTGGTATCAGAGTCTCGTTACCACCCACCAAGTTGCGTAGACATGGAAATTAGGGTGAAAGAAATGGATGCATTCATAAAGGAAACAAACTAAAATAAAATTGAGTCCAATGGACAGATGGAACACATGAAGTCGGAGTTGAATAAAATCACACATGTACAAGAAGCGAATGGAGTCTTGATTTGAACAATTGGTTCAACTCCTCCAATCTTCTAGACAAACCATCGGTTCTGCAAAGACAAGTAGTTCACCATCTTCACAGAGCACTGGGATTACAAATCCAGCCATTAAAACTCACTGCCATACTACCTTGGAATCACATGGTATGTCTACTCGATTCCCTGAATTGGATTTTCCCCAATTTGATGGTACAAACCCTAGGTCATGGATAAAAAAATGTGAGATATTTTGTTTTTATCAAGTATTAGAAGATAGCAAAGTACATATTGCTTCAATACATTTAAGTAGAAAAGGCATACTTGTGGTTTTTAGAATATCAAGTGGCAAAAACCACACTACCACAAAATCAATTTGTTCATGATACCTGTGAAAGATTTGAATATGTTATTCTGAAAAATTATAGTGACTCCGTCAACAAATTGATCCAAGATGCATCCGTAACTGATTACTATTACAAATTTGAAGAGTTGAAGTCCCTAATGCTCACACACAACAATCATTAAGATGAAACCTATTTTGTTTTAAGTTTCCTAAGTGGCCTCAAACCTGATATCAAGGCCCTGGTTCAATTATTCAAACCAACCAGTGTCAGCCAAGCCCTTTCCCTTGCAAGGATGCATGAGGCATCTTTAGTCCAACGACAGGCCTCCAATAAGAATACTCATCAATTTTCTAAGTCTAGAAACCCCCAACTATGCATCCACTACAAATTCATACTCCAAAAGCCAATTTCCACCTACTCAGTTGGTCACTTCAAATCAATCCTCTTATCTCTCTACAAGCAACACCAAGCCTTCTTAACCATCATCTACCACTCCAACTGTAAAATTTGTTGCCTCCACACCACCAATAAAAAAACTAACTCCCATACAGATGAAACTCGGGCTTGAAAAAGGCCTTTGTTATAATTGTGAAGAGTAGTATAGACCTGTTCACATGTGCAAACAACAATACTTATACTTGTTGGTATATGAAGAGTAACTAAGTATAGAAGAAGGAGAAAGAACCAGGATGCTGAAGACTTGGAACATGAGTTACAATTTGATATGGAGGTTTCATTACATGTTATTCATGGTATTCTATCCACCAACACCATCCTATTCAAAGGTCTAATAAAAAAATACCTATCTCCATACTAATAGACACATAGAGTACTCATTCCTTTGTTGATCCAACTGTTATTGAGGAGACCAAGTGGCCTACTACTCTAACCCCACAGATGATAGTGAGAGTTGCTAATGGCCAACAATTACACAGTAATGTCATTTGTCAATGTCTACAATGGACCATACATGGTCTACTCTTTGAAGGCACAATTAGACTTGTTCCACTTGGAGGTTATGACATGGTGTTAGGAGAAGATTGATTGAAAACTTTTGGAGATATTACCATCAATTTACAGAAACTACTGCTCAATTTGAATTTGAAGGGCAAGTAAGTAACCCTACAAGGCACTACTGAAGTAGGCTCATTATGCCATATAGACTTAAAAAGATTCTCTAAGTTCTTCAAGAAGCACACTCAAACATTTCTGGGTCATCTCTTCTCCATCACTAGTATACAACAAAACCAAAAGCTACCTCCAACCTTGTCTAAGCTACTCCATGAATTCCCTGACATATTCCAAAACCCTATCTCATTACCTCCTACTATGATTTGAACCATAGAATTACTCTCAAGCCAGAAGCAACACCACCCTCCCAAAACCCATACAATGTTCCATATATCCAAAAATTTGTCATACAACAATTGGTCATGGAGATGTTAGAGGCATGACTCATTCAGCACTCTCACAATCCCTTTGTTGTTCAATCCTACTAGTCAAGAAGAAGGATGTAACCTGGAGATTTTGTGTAGAGTGTAGACTACAGAAAACTTAATGACCTTACCATCAAGGACAACTTTCATGTGCCCTTGATTGATGAACTCCTTGATGAGCTACATGGAGCCACAATACTTTCCAAATTGGATTTGCGGTCAAGATATCACCAAATACTAGTTCACCCCCCTAATATACATAAGACAACTTTTAAAACCCATCGTGGACACTTTGAGTTCAAGGTCATGCATGCTTTTTGGCCCCACCCATGCACCTGCCACCTTCCAAACATTAATGAACTGGGTATTCCAACCCTACCATAGAAAATTTATACCTATTTTTTTTGTATGATATACTAGTTTACAGTCATAACATGGATGAACACCTACATCACCTACATATAGTCTTCTCTAAACTCAGACAAAATCAACTCTATGTCAAACTATCCAAGTGTTCCTTTGTCCAATCGAAATTGGAATACATGGGACACATCATCAATGTGAATGGAGTAGAAGTTGACCCCTACAAGATTGAGACTATGGTCAATTGGCACATACTCACTACCATCAAATAGTTGAGAGGCCTCTTGGATTTAACTGGCTATTATAGAATTTTTTTTTTCAAGAATTATGGTCTCATTGCCAAACCACTCACTACTTAACTCAAAAAAGACTCTTTTCAATGGTTTCCACAGGCCACCCAAGCTTTTCAACAACTCAAAAGGCAATTGACATGCTTCAGTGCTAACTTTTTACCTAATTTCACCTTACCCTTTGTATTAGAGACCGATGTCTGCTCAAATAGTGTGGGTGTTGTACTATCACAAGAAGGAAAACCTGTTGCTTACTTCAGTAAAGCTTTAGGACCAAAAAATTTAGCACTTTCAACTTATGATGAAAAGTTATTTGTCATAGTGATAGCAGTACACAAGTGGAGATCTTACCTTTTGGGATCTAAATTCTTCATCCACACTAATCACCAAAGTATATGCCACTTGTAACAGAGGTGGTTGTCATGCTACTAGGGTTTGACTATGAGATCTCTTACAAAAAATGGGCAGAAAACAAAGCTGCAGATGCCTTCTCAAGATGCACTTCAGCAACTCTTCAATGTTTGGCCATCTCCTCTATTTCACCACAGTGGTGCCAACAGGTCATCTCTAGCTATGATGGGGATTCCAATGCAACAACTACCAGCCAATTCCAAAGATACTCCATATTACTCCTAGTCCAATGGAGTCCTCAAGTACCAAGATCGCATATACATTGGTACCAGTGGTCCACTAAGATCTTAGATCATGGCCACACTGCACAACTCAGCACTAGAAGCCCATTATGGCATCACTGCCACATACAAGAGACTCAAACAATAATTTTATTGGCCAAGTATGAAGTGATACATAATTGTTTTCATCACTAATTGTGACACTTGTCGGCAAATAAGGCAGATAATACGCTTATGGAGGTCTTCTACAACCACTACCAATCCATGATCAGGCTTGGCAACATAGCTCTGTGGATTTCATTGAAGGCATGTCTCATTCTTCCAATAAAACAATGATTCTGGTGGTAGTTGATAGACTCACTAAATATAGCCACTCCATGGCTCTTTCCCTCCCATTCACAGCTCCAGTGGTAGCTAAAATGTTTCCACAGAATGTGTGTAAACTCCATGGACTACCCACTATCATAGGGATAAGGTGTCTATCAGTGCATTTTGGTAGGACCTCCTTACTTCTCTAGGGATCAAATTGTCAATGAGCACATACTAAACACATTAATGCATGCCTGAAAATATATCTACGATGCATGACTGGAGATGCTCATTCTCAATGGACAAAATGGCTCTACTTGTAGAGCATTGGTTCAACACATCTTTTCATTCTAGCCTGCAAAAACCTCCCTTCCAAGTTGTATGGCTATACACCTGCATTGTTGGCTCTACCCCCTATCACTTCCATGTCCACGGAGCTTGGTAACGAGGCTCTGACACCAATTGTCACGAACGTGACAAGTTGGGATCAATTTGTAGAAGGAAAACTGGTGGATTGAATTTAAAAAAAAAAAAAAAGGTTTTATTACAACTCTTCTCAAGTTCAGCTATGAACTTAGCTTAATTTCATACAATTCTCTAGTGTACTCCTCTTATCTTCTTACATCTTAAAGCTAAAATATCTCTTAACATAAATTTGTATCTCCCAATGGGAGACTTACATGTTTATACCTCATGTGAGCTTTCAAGTAGCAACTATGTAATTTACACTTATACCCTTTATAAACAATTTGAATTTGGCACTTTATTTCTTCTCTTCTAAAAGTTCTTCTGGTCTTGACCAAACTCCCCTCATTCACAAATCAATTTGATCAATTTTTTGTCTCGACTTTGATGGTGGTAGGTGGATTGTGTGTGAGTTTGCTTAGTTTCTGCTCCTATCGTTTTCTATTTTCTAAAGTGAGTACTTCTTTTTGTTTCTTGATGGTTCTCCAATTTCTTTTGGCAGTAGTTGACCACTTTGGAACCAAACGGGGTAGTTGTCAAATGTCGACAAGGAAGAACTAGAACACCCATCGTTGGGTTGATCTTGCGATGTAGTAACAACAACCGTTGTAGTGCTACGACCATCGATGGAGGTTGGTAGGGTAGCTTTAGTTCAGAAGAGAGGGAGGGAGAGGGGGAGAAGGAGAAGAGCTCATTGCCTTTCAATTTCTCTTTGTTGGAAAATGGAGCGAGAATACTGAGAAATTTCTCGGTTAGTTACTTGGTTTAGGCTTTTGTTAAAACGGGTTGGGCTTTAGTATAGGTTTGGGTTGGACTTTGTTACTTCTACAAATACCGAGAGACAGTGCAGGACTAAAATTGTGGATCCCAATTCGAACAGGTCCGTACCATATAGTCCGGGTCAAACCAGATTGGGGATCATGATTGTTGCCCAACCCTAAAAGTGAGTCAACGTGATTGACTTCATAGTTTTGTGAGAAATTGGGTCAGACTCAATTAGCCATTAAAATTGGGGAAACAAAGTTCCATAAAACTAATGGGGGGCTAAAATCAAAATAACCTCTCTTTCTTCTTCTTTTTTCTTTTTGCTTTTTTCTTTTGTTAAGTAGTAAACAGTGACCAACATGTTGAGAATGTTCTTCTAAATTTCAAAGTGGTGTCTAAATTTTACTCCCAAGATCTCCATCGAATAAACTTTACTTAGATTAGTGTATAGTAGGGCACGAAATGGTCTTAGATATGGCCATTCATTTCGTCATATTTTACATTAGATTTTACCAAAATTTTGATCCGATTATTGCTTAATGTAGATCCATGGTCTGACCGATGCCCTACTTTAAACTTAAGCTTGTCAGCTAATGGAACTCGGGTCACGGGTTTCATTCCAGCCAAAAATAAGGTCTAAAGAGTTTTCTAATATGTTTCATTAAAGAGTTATTCTACATGGCGAGGAAATGAGCGAGGGGAGGGAGGTGGCGGGGTGGGGACCGTTCACCTCCTTCGGGATGTGCATGTCAAAATAGATGTCACACATCCCGAGGGAAGTGAACGGTCCCCACCCCGCCACCTCCCTCCCCTCGCTCGTTTCCTCGCCACTTCCTCGACATTTAGAATTCCTCTTCATTAAACTATGAAATTTTAATATATTTGAGTTGTTAATAGATGACAATTTATAGAAATACTTGACAATGAAAGGTGATGTGAGAAAAAGAAGAGAAAAACAATTAGGAATGCAGGTAAGTGTGGAGAAATTCTAGCTCCTTTGTGATAGGTGAATAATATTTCTCTATATATTTTCTAGTGAATTTTAATTTAAAAGTTCTAAGTAAATGCATCATATAAAGTGTCACTTACACAATACAATCAAGGGACTTGACCACGGATTTGCAGTTTCAATATGGGGACAACATACGACAAATGCATATTGGGATGTGATTTGAATGAACATCATCATCATCATCATAGCCCATTTCCGATATGTACATTTGGTAGAAATGTATAAAATTGTACATTTATTTGGAGAAGATTTTAGGGGTAAAATGAACAAGAGATTGACCATGTACATTTCCCATGGTTGGAGATGCTCTAATTACAAAGTTTGTCGTAAAAATAAGTGAACCGTGTCAAGAAATGTACTATATATACTACTACAATTAAGGCATTTTTCAAGAAAAAAAATTTCCTTGACAAAAATCATAATTTTGTTGGAAAAAACTTTTAACAAGGAAAAATTTGTTATTGGGTTCGTAGAAGCATCCCCGTAGCTAAAGGTTTTTACCAAGAAATTACATTTTTTTGGTAAAACAATTGATAAGTCAAGGAAACACGGTGTTGGTAATACTGACCACTACCAAGAAAATTCGTTGGTAAAAATCAAATTGTTTTGTTGCAAGAAAACTTTTGTTTATCTATGAATTTTTTTCTCAAAAAAACTTAGAATCTTCGAGGAAAATTGTCGTGGAAAAGTGTAACTACCTTTATCAAAGAACTTTTTCATTTGTAAAATGAATGTATATCAATAAAAGTTGTCATAGGTATTGTTAACAAATACCTCCTGACCTATAGTAAAATTCGTTGCAATATTTACCAATTGAGCTATTTGAATAATTGTGTTGTGTGAAGCAATTTTATAGCTTATTAAATCAAATTACTCATTTTTGCAATAAAAAAATCATTGCCACCTATATAATAGAGACTAATATATAATATTTTGTCACTATAAATTAGAGCTAAATATTTCCACGATTATAAGATTTATTTTAAATATCTACCACTTTTAGCAATGAAAAAAAATTCGCATTAACACCATTATAATTAGCAACAAAATAATAATAGCATTTCAATGCTCTATGTTATTGAAATTTTTATATCCCCAATGAAATAAAATTAAATTGCTGTAAATAAGAAAACGAGCCTTAATAAGAAAAAAGTTAATGAAAATTTTATCAATATTTAGCAACGAAATAAATTGTTACCATTAATATTATAATTAACAGTAAAATAATGTTGTATTGTTAAATAAATTTTATTTGATTTTTCATATGAAATAATATCAATGCTACTAATAAAAAATTTCAACAAATTGATATTTTTCCACTAGAAAGAGATTAGAAGGGGCTTTAAATATAAATAAATTTCAGGAAAAAAATTTCATTACAAATAACGAAATAAATCGTTGCAATAACGTGGTAATTAACTAGAGAAAATTTAGTTTCATTGTTGAAGAAACACGAACAAGTGTTATAATGCATTTACTAAGAAAATGTTCGTCGCCAATGGTGTTATGGTCGAGTGGTTAGGGCTGTGTGGGTTTAACCCCCACGTCCTAGGTTCGAGACCCGGCGGCGGCATGGTTACTTTCTTATGGTGTTGGACTATAGGTCGCACCTTGTTGATAGGTTATGGGATCCTATAAAAACCCAGCTCGCTTTTCAAAAAAAAATGTTTGTCAATAATATTAATATTTATTAGCAATGAAATAATTTATTATAAATGGCATCATTATAACTCAAACAAAAATTTTGTTGAAATAGAAATATTTTGTTGCTAAATAATGTTGGAGGGAAAGTTGCAAACAAAATAGATTTTGTTACAAAAAGTGACAATTCTATGTTTTTTCAATGAAATTTCTTTTTGTTAGAAATAGTAACATTTTTTGTAGTGAGTATACAAATTTCTTACAAAATAAGACTTGTCGCTATAAAATAGTTAGTGAGCTTTAATGAAAAACAAATTTTTATGAAAATAATTATCAACTTTTACCTAAAAAACAATTTGTTACGAACAAGGCTGTAATTACCAACAAAATTTCATTTCATAGCTACAAAGATTTCATTAAAAAATATATTGTTTTCAACAAAATAAAAAACGTTGCCAATAGTGTGACAATTCTCAACGAAATTTTACTTTGTTGCTATAAATTAATAAACGAGTTTTAAAAAGAAAAAACCTAATCGAAAAAATTATCAATCATTATCAACGAACAGAATCATTACTAATAATATGATTATTGTCTAGGAAAACAGATTTCCTTACTAAAGAGAAGTGAACAAGATTTAATATTCGTTAACAAAGAAAATAATTTGTTGTTAAAATTAGTCTTCTTTAGCAACAAAATATTTCATTCCAGATGATGTCATAATTACCAAGGAACAAATATTTTGTGGGCATAAAATAACTTCGTTGTTAAATCAATTTGGCGAAAAATTGGTTTAGGGGGAATGTTTCCCATCACCTATTGAACATGAATGTTTCCCACAAAATATATTTTGTTGAAAAACAGTAAGAAGTTTATTGTTTTTTCAAAGAAATTTTTTATTCATTGACAATGCTACAATATTAACAAGGAAATCAATTTTCGTAGCAATAATTTTGTTGGTAAAAGATAGATTTCTTGCATACAATTGATATCATAGGCGATGTACTTCGGTTTGAATGGTGAAACAAAATTCATATCTCCTGAGTTATCTGATATTTGTACATTCACTAGAAAATCTAACAAAAAACTGCTCAAAATAATTGTGTCTTAAGGTTTGTAACATCAACATTCACTTTTTTTTTTTTTTTTTCAAGTTTAAAACATAAGATCCATGAAGTATTTTGCTAATGGTTCACCGACCTTATAGCTAAATTAATAACATGTCCAATGCCCAAGAGCTGCATGCATGGTCAGAGGTTTATTTTCTTTTAGGTTTTGGTTTTGTTCAGAGATGAAAATGCCTGGAATCATATAACTGTTTGAAAAAAATTATGGTAATGATTCGGAACGGAAATTTTGCAATCTCGACATCCTTGAACTCATAAAAAATCAACTCGACCCTTCTAAAATAAATCAGTCTCAAAATTAAAACATGTCAAGTTTACTGTAAAAAGAACAATTTACTTCTTCACTTGGTTGATTACAGAAGACACTTGTAACAATAGATGCAAAGCACAAGATGCATTGTAAAACAACTTTAGGTTGTTTAGCTACATGGCACAATCAAAGTAAACACATTCTTGAAAAATCATGTATAAATGATAAATCAAATATTAGGAATGAGTACACAAAATTGTTAGGAATGAGTACACAAAATTACAATGTATTCAGTCATTTCCCCTACATATAACTATTAAGTCAGATAAAATGCATGAAGTGGTCTGTCAGTTTAAGGCATTAGAACTGCTATAATGACAGTCTCAGTACATGAACAATGAATGTTACCCTACTTAATCAATTAAATGTTCAAACGACACTACACCAAATTGAGACTTTCATAATAACTCTAAAAATAATATCACTTTTGAGATGTTACAAACCTTCAAACAATTTTAAGTCAAAACTAAATTTAGTCTAAAAATGAAAAACAGTAACATAAAAAAATGATACAATAAGTTGGACCACCATGAATAGTATCACTTTTATAATCATACTCTTCATGGTGATACAATCATTTTGTTTGTGAAAATGTGTAAAATTGTTATGTGAATTGTTACACTTCAAAAGTGATACTGTTTTTGAAATTGTTACAAAAATGACAATTTGGTGTAGTGTGAAAATGAGATAAAATAGGTCAATAGAGAAGGACAAATTTAGGGTAAATTGTTTAGCACGGTATTTTTCACTTCACTTCCCCTTTAGATAAAATAAATAACCCTGTTCTACCGAAGGCAACTTTCAATATATAATGTTGCAAAGAGTCCTAATCACATTCATTGCATCTCCAGATATGCTTCAAAGCTGGGTGGAGCAGTTAAAGTAAAGGAAATTGTATAAATGATAGCGATGTGGAACAATCATCTAAGCATGGAATATATTGGCAATGCATATAATCTTTGAACACATAGCATTCAAGAGATGATCAGACAAAACATGCACAAGTGAAGTTTAAGCACAAGAAGTCCAGGAAATGGATACTGGGGAAATAAACGTAGCAGCATATGGGGAAGAAACACAACATAAATTAGACGTTATTCATTATGAATATCGGCTCCAATATCACTAATACATTGCATATTTATTCATACTATACATAAGGATCTATCTTTCAAGAGTTTCAAGGAATTTGAACATGAAAATGCCTTGATAAAGAAGTGGTACCTACAGCGCCAAATTCATAGAAACACAATATTTTTTCAGGAGGAAAAAAGTTGAACACATTCAGACGTAAGCAAATACGTAATATGATTCCAAAGTATAGGTTTAGCTATACAATTAAGTAGAATACCAGATCTATCATAGATTGCTACACTAAAAAGATGATGTCTTTTTTGACACGTTCACCTTATAATCATGAACATAACATAAACAAACATACACTTCCTAATGAATTCTTAGTAACTTTCGGCTAATGCCTCTAACATAAGTGACACAATCTGGCATCACCAAAGTATTATATGTTCTTAATACAAGCTATAGAAAGAGCAAGAGTTGTAACCCAATGGAAAAGATTGAAAATGTGTTCTTAATTTGGCAAACGTTTGGATGGATGTACAGAAGTCAATAAAATATTAGATTATTGCATCTAAAATCATTGTATGCATCCACAGTAATCAGCATGAAACACAAAAAATTGCTAGGCACAAATCCTGCAGAATCCCAATGAACAATACAAAATCAAACTTATGTGGTATCGTAAGGTTAAATCAACTAAAACTATCAACATAATAAATATATAACCGATTTGGTAACACTTTTGAGTATTTTATGCATTTGAACATCATATGCGCCGCTAGACAATTAATTAATTAAAATATACATTGATTACGAACAAATATAATATCACAAAAGGAAAATGGCTAATGGGCTAAATGAGTGTCTCCTAGAATTAAAAACTATGGTGCACATACAATTCCTAAAAGGAGGGAAACATGGGGTGCACAAACTTGAAGATGACTAAACTAAAAACCCTAACGGTAGTTAAGAATTGAAGGAAATGCTTCAAGTTCAAGTCAAGCTCCAATGCCAAACAAGAACTTGAGAAACATTAATGGCTATGACATCATGTATGCATGAAAGCATACAGAGAGGTGCATCATCATCAGAAGAATTAGACTACTAGCAAGATGGTATACAGGAAGACTACTAGCGATGACTGTATGAGGATAATGACATCCATGAGTTGCTTTCTTTCTTTACTTTGGAAAATGATGATAGTGACTTTGCAACAACCATGTGCTCTTGTTTGTAAATAAAGCACTATATATCAAGCTTGATCTCAATAAAAATTCAACACTAGCTCGCATAACCCCAAACTTACCTTTGATGAAGCTTGAGAAGTCCCACAAGCTATGGGTCTATAAAGAAAATATCATCCACAACCTAGTGTTATAGCTGGTTAGAGTCAGTACTCACTAATTTCAAATCCATCAAATCAAACTCAATGCAATTTCACAAGAATCATACAACAGGGATTGTGAGCTAGGGAGGGTACATGATAAAACCATAATTTTTGGAGTACTCACTAGCTAGATGTTCACACTTTTAAGCACAAAAAATAGTTAAGAAGAGATTCAAACTAGCTTATATGATCTCTATTTACACATAATTTTTTTTTAGCTCACATGAGATAACATGAACTAGTTGCTTGGTTGCTTTGCTTCCTTGGGTAAAATTCAAAAGAAAAGGAACCAAAGAAACAAGAAAATAATAAGAGCTTTATAGCAAGCAAGTTGAAGAAGTTAGATGTTTAATTACAAGAATAGTAAATTAAGTAGCATCATAATTAGTAGAGAATTAAATAAGGAGAAGATAATTAATCATAAGTGATGAAAATTATCTTCTCCAAATATGATCAATTTATTGGGTTACCATAGGGAGGTGCAGCAATCCACCACCAGAGGCAGCATAGACATCAGATGGATCAATAATTGGAGATGAAGAAGAAGTGACATTTTTTCCATTAGCACCAGCATTACCACTTCCTCCCAAATGCAAATCAGATATATTTGGAAACCCTTCTCTCCCTTCCATCCCTTGATCATAAAGAAACCCTTTGAACACATGCCCACCAATCTTTACCACTGCTTGGTAAGCATACTCATCTTCTCCATCATCAACGGCTGTCACTCGAACACACTTGAACACTGCTGGTGCTCGCACTTGCCTTGGTAATGCCTCTTTAAAACTTGCACCTGCATATAAAACAATCATCTATAACTTCACTACCAAAAAACAAAAAAAAAAGAAACAGGAACTTATTCAACATGGTACACAGGAATGAACAAATATAAACAGGAGAATCTAGTAGTAGCATTTTAAACCAATTATTCAGCTTTTCCTGATCCATATCACAACAACAAAAACCCATTTAAACTCATTCAACTATAAAAAAAATATAGCAAACTTCCATTTAAACTCATTCAACAAAAACCCATTTTAACCCATTTCAACTTTGTTTGATCTATGACATTAAGGAAGAAACCATATTGTTTCATTTCATGTAACAAGAAGTGAAACCCATTTGAACTTATAATAATAAAGAAAAAGAGAGATACCCATCAAAAAAACCTAATTGATCTGCAAGATCATATGAGAGCTACCCATATAAAATTTTATTGAATTTAACAAAATCACAATAAAAAAAAAACAGCCCATCTGAAGTGTTTTGATCTATAAAATCAAAACCAATAAAGAGCTAGAGAATAATCTTATTATACCTTGATGGCTAGAGCTAGTATCAAAGCTTCTAGGAGTAGTATTAGAAGTGGAAGTATGAGAATTTGTAGTGTGAGACAGTTTAGGTTTCTTGACAGCTGAAGAAGAACCAGAAGACCCAGCAGCAGTGGTGGTGGTACATAGTTGACGTTCGCGACGGCGAGCCGCAGGTACCCACGTGCTTTTCACGTGAGTAGCACAATCAAACCCACGGCTCTTGCAGCAAGTTCTACATCTTCTATGTGTACAATCCTTCTTGGCTTGGTTCCCACAGTCTTGGCAAGTCGTCGCCGCTGTTTGCACCACCACTCCTCCTCCAGTACCACCAACACCACCTGTAAGAAAGTTCATGGAAGTGGTTGTGTGATCAAACATGGATGTGGGTTTCTTCAGATATGATTGTTGTGTGCTTTGCCAGAACTGAATTCCCCCACCACCATCACCAGCACCAGCTCCACCACCAGTGTTTCGAATCCGATTATTTTCAGCATCTTCAATTCCCATATTTGGGAGACAAGGGGCAGTGGTGAGAAGTGGAATCACACCAACACCAAGGGCAGTGTTGGAATTTGAAATGGGGTCATGGTGAATTTGGTGGTGGTCATTGTTGTGGTGGTGGAAGGATGAGGCTGGTGCAACCACCACCACATCTCCACCTCTAATACCCACCATGCCCATACCCATTTCAGGTGGTAATCCAGCATAGTTGATTGGTCTAGTTGTTGTTGTAGAAGATAAACCCCAACCACCACCAGTATTAGTGCCTGCACCACCACCACCACCGGTCGAAAATCCTAGGGAAAGATCATCAGCTCTACCAGTAGGTAAAGAGGAAGAAACCCAATCCGCAAAAGCTCCAGAATCTGAAGGTAGCCTCCTTGTAGTAGCCACAACTGCTACACTCACAGTGCTGCCAAAACTTTTGTGTTTTTTTTTTTTTTCTTCAACCAAAAAGTAAGGAACAAGAAGAGGAACAAGAAAGAAAGGAAGATGGAAAAAGAGAGTACTGTATGTGTGGGTGGTAGATATTTACTTCGATCTTCTTCCTCTTTTTCTTTCTTCTACGCTTCCATTAATTATACTGCTTTGCAACTGTTGCAGTTTGTGCAGCAGAAGAAGAGTGTTGAGTGTAGTAATAACGACCTCGTCGATCTTCTGTTGTTTTTTAATGTCCTCTCCCTTTCTTTCTTGTGTGTGTTGAGTGGGTGTTTGCGGTGAGAGTGTGCTTGGTCCCCTAAAAAGTGAGACTGGTGTTGTCCAAAATTATAATGAGAGAGAGAGTTTATGATATCTTGTAGTACGAGTGGTGCGGTAGCAAACAGCAACACATTGCTTAGATCCCACGTCCTTGCCTACTTGCTACCACTATCAAAATTTTGGAAATATTTTTCATTTTTATTTGTTAAGAACAACATGAATTTATGATTGCTATTTATTGGGTCATCATGATGGATCAGATCTTGAATTTAAGTATGATTGGTTATGTTTTATTGATCAGAATGTCAGGGTATAATACGTCTAGAATTGATCATCACATAGGAGTATAACTGTATAAAAGCATCTCTAATAGCTATTTTATGGGTATTATACAAGAAATTACATGCTCGAAAGCTTTTAATGGATTCTCTAAATCATTTTTCATATTAATTTTATATTTAATTTGTCCCTGGACATCTAACCATCCCCTAAATTTTGAAATATCATTAAAATATTATAATTTTTACATTTTAAGTTAAAAATATAAAATCAAAAATTAAAACAAAATAAATATGAGGATGTAAAAGTGAAAGATATATTTAAATAATGATAAAAAAAATTAAAATAGGAAATGTGATTGGAGTGATAAAAAATAAGGAACCACTAAATTTAGCTTTTGGTTAAAATTGGAGATGGTTGATTCTCATTTTAACTTTTACCATTGGAGATGCTTTAAAATAGCACGCTCCAATGGATTTCCTAAAATAGCCAAAAAAAACTATTTTAAGGGTTCATGTGAGAAATCACATGCTGCAATGAATTTTTTAAATCATTTCCCATTTTAACTTCACATTTAATTTGCCCTTAAAATTAAGGGCAACCAACCATCCCCTAAATGTTGAAATATGATTAAAATATGGGAATCCTCTAAGGATCAACTAAATATGGGGATGTTCTACCATTGGAGATGCTTTAAGAGTCAACTAAATATGCTTTTCAAAAAAAAAAATAGTCAACTAAATATGGAGCGAGTCTTTGTTGAACATATTTCATAAAGAAAAAATGTTTAGTTAAATAAGGATTCAACATATGCGTTAACTCCATCTTTTTTTTTTTTTAACAAAATGAGGTTTTTAAAGATCCCCCAACTTTTCGTTCTAACAATAAATCAAACGAGATCTTTATGGATTTTTCGGCAAAAAATTAAGCTCAACATGAGTTCAGTGAAGGAGCCTTTAGGAGCCAAACTTGTTGAGTGATATCCTAGTAGGGGTGGGCAAACGGGGTCGAGGATCCGCCGGTTCAAACTGAACCGGACCATTTTGCTCTAAACGGTCCGAATTTTAATTTTGTGTTTTTAGATACGGTTCGGATCAGTCCGAATTCGTTATAAAACGGTCCAGTCTCGGTTCCTATTTTTTAAAAAGAAACAGTCCGGGTTGGACCCGTTTCAAATCACATCTACTAAAAAAAACCTAAATATTGTACTTTAGGTTTCTCCCAAAAAAACCTAAAATCACATCGACACCCTACAGATCTAGATCTGGCTACCTTTCTCCCAAAGGAGGATGAAGATGCACGACTGCTGCTATTAGGGCTCTCATTATCTTTTTCGTCTGAAGTCCATGTCGTTGCTGTTGTGCTTGTTTTCTTCTTCTTATTCTCCTTAACAGCTACTCTCTATGTCTCTGTCTCGGTCTCGAGAAGAAGCAGCAGCAGCGAGACCAAGAAGAAAGCCACCACCACCACCAGCAGTAGATGGCGGGGAGGATGAAGTGGAAGAGGACGAGTGGGGGAAGAATGAGGGGACAAATTTGGAAGATGAAGAAACCAATTTGCTGCCAGAGAGAAATAATGTGTTTGTACAAAGGCTACAAAGATTGAGATCAATAAAGTGCACTTGAAGTTGTTGTTTCAAAACATTGATGTTCTTCTGGTTGAACGGGAGGTAGTGGGTGATGATAAGACTGCACTTGAAGTTGTTGTTTCAGCCAACGAAGAACTCGTTAAGCTTCGTAAAGAGGTTGCAGCTCTGCAAGATTCCTCTATCGCTGGAGATGGGGAAGGCAATGATGATGAGGATGGTGCTAATGCAGGTGAGAAGCTTGCAGAGTTGTATGATAAGTTGCAGTTTATGGGTTCAGATGCAACACTCAGTTACGAATAGTCTGAGAACATGCTCACTTTGTGTTTTCTCAAGGAACCCAGAAAGACATGTCGATAACCAATGGCTTCGCTGGTGAGTTTACTCCAAATTTTCTATCTTTATCATTCAATTGGTCTTAATTCCGCTGTGGTCTGTGTCGTTTGAATTGATATGATGAAGTAATTCGTTCTCTCCGTGATTAGAATAAAACTCAGTTATTTCTTTGCGTTTTCTACTATGGGTTTTGTTTGACATTGATATAGTTTGGTTTTATCTCTCACGGGGGTTTGAACGAAACCCAACTTTATGATACTATTGAGTATTGACATCTGGGGGTTTGTCAATGAAGAAGAATAACCTTTCTTTTGATACCCAATTGCTTTCTGTTTCAGTTACAATCATGGATAATATGTTTTGTTTGGGCACGCCATATGTGTGAGGAAATGTATGTTTAATTTATCCCAAATAAATACTGAGTTTTTTTGTTTTAATTTAATATGGTTTTTTTTTAATGAAGAACCGTAGGAACCAGACTGTTCCAAAAGGTTCGAGTTAGGTTTGATTCCAATGTTCAAAATGAGGGGATCCGGACCGGACCGGATCCGTTAATTTTAAACGGTTCGAGTTAGGTTCCTCCAAATTTGAAACCGATCCGGACCGTGCCCACCCCTAGGCGTGCCACATTAGTTTCTCGGTTCACATGAATTTAGCTTTTTTTTTAGTCGTTAAATAGAATATGATGATTATATCCTTGTTGAGAGAGTTAGAAAAAAGTACATGATCGCTATCGTTTAAAGTAAGTAACGCAAACGAACAATAAGGCATTTCTAATTTATCTTGAAAACATGGGTGTTTAAAAGTGGAAAGGCATTAGTCTCACTGTAACTAGTAAATTTTTTCAATTTTGATTATTGAATGCCAAATTTTACAATGGCTATAATTTGGTTGTACAAAAATAATTAAAGTCAATTCCATAATGTAATGCGTATGAGTTCTACCAACGGTACTCATAATAAACATTAATTTTTATCATAAAGTAAGATTATTCAAGACTTTTTACTGAGTGGTCCGGGTATATTATTGTACTGCACGAGAACTAGAATCAATGTTATGATTTATTTATTACTTATTGTTTGAAAAAATAAAAAAGTGAACAGGGGAATTATGATAAATGATTGTGTTTTAATTGAATGCAATACGCAACCAATTGCTTATTGCAATCATGAATACATGTTCATCAATTCCAAATATAATTTTTCTGTATATGTTCCGAATGTTATTATGGAAAGAGGTTCTCAACTCAAACTCTTAGGGTGTGTTTGGTTGCATGGAATCCTATATCATGGGAATTCATGAGGGGACCACTATATTTTAGGTTAAATTGATAGATTACTCCACATTCACCATTTGGTTTTGTGATCAATGGTGGGAATGGAAGTCTCATGAACATGAGAATCCCACTCCTTGGCCCCCCAAGGCATGTGATTCTCATGTTCATGTGACTTTCATTCCCACCATTGATTACAAAACCAAATGGTGAATATGGAGTGATATATCAATTTAGCCTAAAATATAGTGGTCCCCTCATGAATTTTCATGGCATAGGATTCCATGCAACCAAACACACCCTTAGTTATGTAGATTCAGGAATTCCATACTCTGAGATACACAATCCTAGTTATGTTGTGTAAAAAAAGAAAAGAAATAAATTTAAGTTCTCGTAGAGAGCCTTCTCGTCCGGAAACTATTTAGCCTCTTCTGGATTTCCTGTCTGAAAGCAAATTTAGAAACATATTTATTAAGGATCACGAAATAACATCCAGCCATGAGAGATTGATGTCTTATTCTATAGGTTAAAACCTCATAAAATAAAATGTTTGATCTCAATGGAGAACTCATAAACCTTACTCAGAAATCAAGCTTGTTTTACCAGGCTCACAGATATTATACCTAACAACATTACTATCCAATATCACAGTGGCCATGTAAAAAGAAGAAATAGAAATGAAAATGACTTTTAAGGCATACTTCTTCACAAAATATACCATTTAAATATCATAGTTGATTTAATGATTAATTTGTGCCTAATTTTACACTTTTATGACCAACAATGACTCGTTTATTAACTCATGTTAACTAATAAAGTTATAGGACATTTTAACCCTTATTAAACAAATAAAAAACTTAATTTTATATTTTTATGACCAACAATGAATATTTTATTAATGATTCTAAATATTTATTTTTTTGTTATTTTTACTTTTTTTCTTTTTTTTACCCTTACCTTAATCCCTCCTACCCCGTGCTACTGGCAGTGACGAACCCAGAAATTTTGTCAATGAGGGCTAAATGACAAATAATTATTAGTTGATAATAGTAGTTATTAAGGACGGAGTAAATTTTTTTTTTGATTTTCTATTCTTCAATGCATGAGAACATGTAAAGTAATAAATTTTAATCTTTGTCGCTATTTAGTCACAAGCTATCTACCACGTAGTATGATCATAGCCTCATAGGTAAAATGAGAGCCAATATTGAATAAGACAATTTCATATATAATAAATAGTGACAGAGAATTGAAGCAACCATTAATTGAAAAAAAAATTGTTCTTCAAACTCATATATACTTTCACAATCGGTCAAATACAAACACATTTAGAGTGACAAAACATTCATGAAAAAATAAATGCTAACATGAAAATATTAATGCAATAACAAATGACATAAAATAATTGCTCAAACTGTAGTTAAAGAAATTATATGTAGCAATTTATTGTCTACAAGTAATGAGACAGTTTAAGGGTAAAAGAAAAGGTAAATTAACAAAAAAAATATAATAATTAATAAAAGTGTAATTGTTGGCATAAAAGTATAAAATTAGATTTTCTATTTGTTTAGAAATAATAAATATTTTCTATAATTTTATAAGTTAACCTGAGTTAATGAAAGAGTTCTTGTTAATCACAAAAGTATGAAATCGAAAACAAATTAAATATTACATCAACTACGGTATCTAAATTGTCTATTTTATAAAAAAAAAATTAAACTTTAAAAATCATTTTTCACAGTAAAAAAACAACAATTAATTGCTTTATTAGGACATCAATGCAATAATTATCAAACAATATGCTGTATTCGTTGGCATAAATAACATCAATGCAATCCAATCAAAATCTTAATAGTTTGGTGTGATTGCCATGGAAGTCATTGTCAATATCAAACAGTAGATGGGAACTAACAAAGAAATTTCTGTTTTCCTAGCAGAGGTTGAAAAATCATTTATCACTGTTCCATAATCATGAATTTTCTGATGAAATGATACATATGAGTCACTTCCATTTTGAATAAATATTGCATATTTATGCAATATTTTAGATTGGCAGTGCAATTAAAAAAATAGAATTGTGGCAAATATATATATTTTCCTATAATTTTCAAGTAAAGGGAAATGTAATTCCTAATAGTGCAACCACTAACATCATTACATACAATACTAATGACTACAAATATGAAACTGAAAACAAATATTCATAGAATTGTATTGAATTGTTGTAATTATCTATTTACTGAATACAAGCTTATATAAGTTAACTCTGACATAACTTTATGAAAATAGAAAATCAATGACTTTTTATTCTATTATGATTTTCTTAACATATTCTATATTAATTTTTCTATTCTGTAATATATATAAACTTTATTTCTTTAACACTCCCCTTAGGTTGGAGTGTATGTTTGTAACACCCAACTTGTCAAGAAGATTATCAAATTCTTAAGCGCTAAAAACTTTAGCTAACAAATCTGTCAGTTGATGTAGTGTAATAGTGGATCTGAACTTTGAGGTCCAAATAGTTTGTTTTTTTTTATTCTTCGGCTGTAGTGGTACTCACTAAATCTTTGGATGCTAATAGCGAAAAACAACAGATAACAAATTTCTTGTTCTACTTACAATTGTTGTTGTCTACGAGTGAAGAAAGGGGCTCTTCACCGTTTTGTCTGTGAGAGAGACTGTTGTGGAGATATGTGACAAGAAGATGGTGTGACATTTGGACTGAAGGTGAAGAAGGCGGAAGCTTATTGGAGTTTGATTGGGGCAAAAGGTGATGAAAAACTAGTCGTCGAGGTGATGAAGAACTAGTCGTCGTCAAACTCAACTCGATTCATGGGCGACCAGTTGTCATCAAGCTCAACTCAGGTGTTGATTACAGAGGTATCCTAGCCAAGTTTCGAGCTTTCAATTTCTTTTTAGTCTCTGTGCGTGATATCTACACAGACACCCGGGACGAGGCTCTGTTGATGGCTAGGAAAAGGCAAAAGACGATTTTGTTGGTTGTTTCTCGCGTTGGTGTTTCTGTTGATGATTGAAGGCTTTATTGACGATTGTGTTGAGAATAAGGAGAGGAAAGCCGAATCGATGGTCGTGGCTGTAGAAGAGTTTTGCTTTGTGGCTAAGGTTTAGTTCACCCAGATAACGTTGCTCTATACCGTAAAAAGAAAATATTTGTAGAATTGTATTGATTTGTTGTAATTATTCTTTTGACGGAATACAAATTTATATAAATTAATTTTAACATAACCTTATGTAAACAGAAAACCTAAAATTTATTACTCTATTATGACATTTCTAACCCATTTTATGCTGACTTTGTCATTGTGTAATATACGTAGATTTTTTTTTCTTTAACAAAAGCAACCATAAGAACCAAGACTGCCAAATTTCCATGTTAATATTTACATTGTTTGGTGCTAGCCACACAACCAAAACCATTTTCAGAAAATTGTTTTAGCTAGCTCTTATCATGCTGAAATCGGTTTCTAAGTCAGTATTGACTATAGTCAAAACTAAGGAGACGTGTGGCTGCATGGATTCTCATTTCCCTAAAATAATGATTAATGAATTGACTGGATAAGAGTAGATTGAGATGGAAGAGTGTCCACCAATTGTAGCTCAGTTGGTCGGACATTCACTCTCCTTGTGAGAGGTCACGGGTTCGAGACTCACCAGTTAGGATTTTGTGAGTTTTCGCCCGATTATTAGGAGCACATTTGCTCCGCCGTTGATAAGCCTTCGGGTATTGAATGCAGCTGCTTAGATGGACTAGATCGGAAAGCGAAAGCGAGTCTTCATGCAAGGTGGAGGCAATGGATCGGAGCGAAAGCAAGTCTCTATGCGAGATGGAGGCGACGAGGACATTAAGTAGCAACAATATTGTAGCCTTCGGATCTGGTTTGGTTAACCCTATTGGGTCAGTCATGTAGCCTTCGGGCATGGATTAATAAATAAAAGGGTCAACGACCCAAATTTTTATAAAAAAAAATTAAAAAAAAAAAAAAAAAAAAAAAAAGATTGAGATGGAAGAGTGAAAATGAGGTTATAAATCACATTCCAATTTTTATGTAGACCTAATTCAAACTTTTTGCTCCTCTAAAGAATTTAATTCCTATAAATGTTTTTTATTATGAAAATGATAATTGGTCCGTCTCGGTTTAGCAAAAAAAACTTAACTAGATTGACATTGCACATCAGCCTTTGAGGGGTTTATGTTCAATGGATGTGGTTCTGTTCACTAATTCTAGAGAGTTTTGTTTGGGGCATTTTTTTGACATTTCTACCTCCTTATGATTGTGTTTTAAAGTAAATGGGTAAAAAATATTAAACAAATCAAAAGAGACGCTCAAACCAGGCTTCCTAAACTTACTCCATTCTCTTTAGATGCTATTTAAATAGTCCGTTTATAAAATAAAATAAAATAAAATAAAAAATTTATTATTTCTTCGGACTCTCATTTTGTGTGTAAATTAAATTTCTTATGTAATTTATACTTCTTATCTTCGTCTTCCCCATTTGATTAGAGATCGTTCTGTCCTCTCATTCTCGTACAATATGGTTTGTGGAACTTACAAAAACAATTGTTTTGTGTCTGCAATTGAGTTGACAATGACCTTCTATGTGTCATACCTTCACTTCATCTAGATCTAGGATAAGATAATTTTAGGGTGGATAGTATTTCTAGGTCCATACTTAAACCAAAGCCATGCATTCTTGATTCAAATAATATTTCCACAAATTTCTGAAACTAACCAAGAAACCATAGTAATTGATATTGTTTTTCTTTGATAGTTATGCAAAGTAATAAACTGAAAACTAATGTAAATGCATTAATTTGCAAATTGCACAACTTCACAATGTACCAAATAGAGCCTAATGCAACAATTTTTAATCAACTAATTTGCTAAAGACTGCCAAATACATGCATTGATACAAGAGAGCTTGCTAACTATTAGCACGTGAAAGAGGAGACCCTTTTCTGTTGTTGAATTTTGTTTTTGTCCAATCTAAACCATTCCTGTTTTTGCTCCAAAAGCCATAGACAGGCGCAAAGCTTCATCTCACTATGCCTCATCTTTCAAAAGGATGAATGAATGTGGCCCCAATGAAGCCCTATAATTGTGAAGTGAAAGCACTCTCATTGGTCACAAACAAAACCAAACAAGCCTAAAATATTTGCCTTTCTCTTTGTTGAATAGGTTGGATTTTTTTTTTTTGATATTTCTATCTATTTTATTGATGGTGTTTGTAGTTCTATTTTAAATTTAAATTATAAAAGTGTAAAAAAAAATTAAAACCTAACTCAAAAGTGATTTCCAAACCTAACTTCCTAGACTTATTACGGATTATCATATGCCTATAATGAATCTGGGTGATCACTATTCAATAAACAATATTTGGTGACTTTGTACGTAAATATTTAAATTTAAAAAATGTCGCTTATAAAAGGATAAATTAATTTTTTGTATACAATTTTTTAACACTACCGAAAGCAATATACTAATGAATACTCACCAACAAAATTTATTAAAATTCAAATAATTGAAGTTAATCACGATGATTACTTTATATTAAATTAAAATTTTTAAATAAATATCCAAAATTAATCTTTTATTTTTTTTAAATTGCATTAATAATCTCAGATATGATTAATAAATCTATATTACTAAAATTAGTACCGACAGATCTTTTGAAAATTACATTAAATAATCAATCGTCTTTTACTAGGTTTAGACGTATACTGAATAAAAAATAATATAAAAAATAAAAATTAAAATAAAAACACAGTTACACATTATTTAAATTAGTCATAGCTTCCAATTTCGTCCGGCTAGAGAACAATCAATCTCAACTCCCTCTTCACATAAATTTTTATGACAAGAAAAAAATAAAAAATAAAAATAAAAAATAAAAACCAATTGACTCAGACTCCGTCTAAAATTTCATACCCGATTTTTCGCCCCACCCAATCATTAATCTGGGCCTAGCGCCTGAACCATTTTTAGAACTGTATGCACCACACACAACTTCCAGGCTTCCAGACTATGCGAGAGATGTGTTGTGGATAAAGCTTAAAGAAACAAAAAGTGAAAAGAAAAACATGGCCAAGGGAAGAAGACATAGCTGGTCTGGTCTGGTCTGGAAATTGCTTGACACAGTGATCTCGAATACTTCCCACGCCAATGTGACCTTTTTACTATTCTAACACACACTCTCCCCATGCATTTGAGGTCTACATGCTCTATAGGTTGACACAAAAGATCTATTTTTGGGTTTTTGTTGTGTGGGGGCCGGCTTGGTGACAAGGCAAGGCTGCATGATAGAACAAACTGCAGGAGCTCTGTTCAGGCTGTGCGGCCTGTCTCTAGAAAAATTGGTTTTCAAAATCAACTAGTCGTTTTAGAAAGTCAGACCAGACCAGTCAGCCACGCGCCAGGCTAGGCATAATTCCATCCATTATCTTCGAAATACGCATCTCTAAAATGATGAATGGTGTTGGACCTACAACAGAGAGACTAGAGATCCAGGCAGGCCCCTAGCGCCAGGACAGGGATACTGAGCATCTCTACAATGACTAAGGGTATTGAGCCTGGCATAACTCTCTTGACATGTTCCAGAGAGAGTGTATGGAAAAGACTGAAACAGAAAGAATCTTTAGAGTCTCTGCAAGTGCCCCAGACTAAGTGAAAGAAAGCACAACAGTACTGCTTTCATTACTTCTGGAGAAGGAGTAAATCTAGGGTGAGCGGTGGGAGGCCCTCCCTCACTCCCTAGAATTAGGGCTGGAGAAGAGGAGAGAAGAGAAGAGAAGCTATTTGGATTTTGAAAGTGGGGTCCAAATGAAATTGTTTTTGTTAGGGGAGGGCATGTCATGAGGTGGCAGAAGTTCTGATATTGGATTTGTTTTCAAACGAAAATTCTAGGGAGAGAGGAAAAAGGTGTGTTTTGTGGGGCTCAAGATATTCTACGGGCCAGAGGGTTACATGGGGAGATTGAATGTGATGAAGGGAAGGGAAGGGAAGGGAAGGGAAGATGGGTGCATTGAATTGTGTGTTGTCATCTTTCTCAAAAGACTTTTTTTCACTCTGTGTCTGACTCACTCACTGTCACTACTGCTCGTCTAGGAATCTGGGGAAGATTGTAGGTGAGCCCCAACCCTTATTATCATCCTTTTTTTAATTTTTTCTCCAGTACGGATTCTGTGCCACAGAGAGCTGTCATGAACTCTGTTGAACCAACGAACCAACTAATATATCTGTGTTGCTTTTTCTTATTGTCGAGGAAATGGGCAAGGAACATGCGAGGGAGGAGGATGCAACCCTCCATCCTCTTCGAGATGTATGGCTTCGTGTATCTTGAGGGGAATGGAGGGTTGCATCCACCTCCCTCGCCCGTTTCCCCGTCCATCTGTGTTTATTCACTTTCAATGAAGATAAAAGGTGGGCAGCCCATTCGAGTGGCTTTTTCGAAACCGGCCAGGGGCTGGGCTGCCGTATGAGAATATGGAGTTTGGATTCGAAATTCAGATTGGGCTTGGGTAATTTAAAGCCCATCTCCATCGTCCATGGGGGTGTTACCATCTAGTTTATGATTGATTGTAAGTTGTACCGCCATTGCCTTCGCTTGATATATAAATAGGGTACTTGTCAGCCTATCTACGGCTTTCAAATAATGGTAATTTATCCGGTGTGTCTAATTATCTCAGACTTGCCATGTATAGCTTGTCTTCATTGCACAAAGCCTAGTTTAAAAGAAATGTCATTTGTTGGCCTTAAAAGATATTGTCCAATGTTTCTAATATTTGGGGCATAAATTTTTTACTATTCAAGTTAATTAATAAAAACATATATCAAATTGAATCTAATGTAGTCCAATTTTAAGCAAAATAAAGACATAACATGGATAATCTTAGCAAATGCAAACAAGCGTAATAATTATAATTGATGACTAAAATCACAAATTTAAGATAAGGATCTAAGTTGAAGATAAAAAAAAAAAATCTAAATTTTATGTACCTCACATTTTGTATGAGTTGGCTAATGGTATATAATGTAGTCAATTCCTGCTCTCTTTCATCGCCGTTACCTAGACCTGCACAAGTAGCATACGTGAGCCAAAGACTATTTTGTGGCGGTCGATGGCACTTCGATGCTTAAGTTAGATAAGGCTTAAAAAATGCTTAAAATTGTAAATTGAGATTCTGTAGGGTACCTTAAGTTCATCAATCTAATATTCTTTTTATAGTGTGAGAGTTCTTATTCTGCTAGGCTTTTGGTGGCATAGTTTACAGAAATAGATATTGCTAGAGATCATTTCCTGTTTAGGAGTTGTCCATGTGAGATAGTTTCCCTACATGACTTGTGCTCTTATATCTGCAAGAGAGGTTTTCATTTCTGAGTGTTGTCCATGCAAGAAAGTTTCATTTTCGGACTTATACTCTAGTATTTGTTTCCTAGTCAAAACTGATGTACTGCTGGCCTGCTTGTCTTTGGTCAATCCCCCATATACTTGTCTTATCAGGGCTTACGAGTATTAGGCTTGACCGCGTGACGTATGGCCTTATTAAGGCACTGCAGTTCGGGTCCAACATTCTGGAATCTGTCAATAGTAGGCTTAATGTTGTTTGTTCCACACTGGATTGAGCATGCAATCGAGCATGCTTTGTTCTATTGACGAGATTATCATGACACATGTACGATACTGATCAGAAGACGGTTTGGTATATCATCAGTTGCTTCCCCGAGTTAGTGGACCAATATGTCGGTCCTTAATCACTTTTGAGAGAATCTATACAGCTGTGATAATTGAACCCCGAAACATTGTCACGAGTGGCGCATCATCATTAAATGAGTATGTGACTGCTCATTAAATGAGGGGGTGCGACTATCTGGTGTTCGTAATATCTGTTGCCCTTGCAAGGGAGAGTTTCTTTACTTTTGCATCTCTTTTGTCTCCTTTTTGTGTTTGAAAGTTACAACTTTCTATTCATGACGGACAACGTCGAACTTATTCTTTGGACAAAATCTATTTTATGTCTGCCATAATTTTTACCGGAAACAGAAGGGAACCGATTTGGTTCAACTAAAAGAAGACTATCGAATTCCTGAAGACCTGGAAGTTATCTCGTTGGGTACTACCCATAGTCCGTTGATGCCCCCGCAAGGGTTCAAAGCTTTGCCCAAAAACATGTTCCAAGTCGGGCTTCGCTTTTCAGTTTCGGAGGATATTTAGCACTTCCGAACGCACCTTCGCATTCCCCTTGCTCAAATGGCGCTTAACATATTCTAGATCTTGATTGTTGTCCTTACTAGGGCCAAGGATGCTGGCCTCTGATTAACTCCGCAGGTACTCCACTCGCTAACTTCTCTTCGGCTAAATGCTCACGAAGTCTGCTGGCTGAATACCCCAATGTGCTAGGGCTCCTTGTCTGATGACTTCAATTTTTGGCAGAAGCACTACTTTCTAGCTTCTACGAACTCACCATAAATCAAGGTGGAGGGGTGGTCATTTGTCAGATATCTCAAATTTGATCTTAGTGAGCATAATGTCCCTTCTCATTGTTTCATTTTAAGTGCCTTTGCATAAATTAACATATTGTCTTGCCATTTTGTGCAGGTAAGTTTCTGACTCCAGCTCTTACTAAGGAGGAGGAATCGGTAAGGAAGGTGTTTAATTTGCTTCCTTTGATTGTTGTTGAGGAGGTCATAGCTTCAGACAACATTTTGCGGAGCGGACTATTTAGATACTTCAACGCAGGCCCTGCTGCGCCTAGGTCATCGCTGAGGAAAACTGGTGGTGGTCGTTCTAGGAAGAGGAAGCTCACAATACCAAGCCATTTGAAGTGGGCTAAGTTGGAGGCGGCCATGTCGCCCATTGGTTGCCCAAGGGAAAGCGAACTAGTAGCTAAGTTGATTATTTCTCTAAACTAATCCTGCTAGAGCAGGAAGTGACAGTCGTTCAGTATGGGCCCAATCAGTCTGCTAAAGAGATAATTATGGGGGAGTGGAATGTCTATCTGGAGCCTCCTACTCCATTAGTCACACTGGAAGGAAATTGTTCAGAGTCAGTAGATGTCGACAAAGACAATGTTGGCCTTGATGATCTTCGGCACGTTGAGAAGCGGATATTCTCTCCCACCCTAGAGCCTGATGTTGAGCGTCGGGCTAATCTTCCAGTTGAAAAGGCTTTGGGTGTGGAGCTGGTGTCTCCCAAAGGTCCCTCGACGTTGTTGGTTCAGAGTAATCTGCACCATGATTCTCGTAGCACAGTTCATGCTTTGGAAGAGGCTTTTTTGCGGAGCTTTGTAAATCCTACTCTAATGCGCTCTATCGGTCGGGCCTCTTAAGTTAGCAACTGAGATGTGGTGGGCAAGGCTTAGAAAATGCTTAAAGTTGTAAATTGAGATTCTGTAGAATACGTTAAGTGCATCAATCTAATATCTTTTTTATAGTGTGAGAGTTCTTGTTCGGCTAGGCCTTTGGTGGCATAGTTTATGGAAATATATCTTGCTAGAGATCATTTCTTGTTTGGGAGTTGTCCATGTGAGATAGTTTCCCTGCACGACTTGTGCTCCTAGATCTGCAAGAGAGGTTTTCATTTCTGAGTGTTGTCCATGCAAGAAAGTTTCATTTCTCGACTTATACTCTAGTATTTGTTTCCTAGTCAGAACCGATGTACTGCTGGCTACTTCTCTTGGGTCGATCCCCCATATACTTGTCTTATCAGGGCTTACGAGTATTAGGCCTGACCACGTGACGTATGGCCTTATTAAGGTACTACAGTTCGGGTCCAACATTCTGGAATTTGTCAATAGTTTGGAATCGAAATTCAGAAAGGGCTTGGGTAATTTAAAGCCCATCTCCATCGTCCATGGGGGTGTTACCATATCTAGTTTATGATTGATTCTAAGTTGTACCGCCATTGTCTTCACTTGATATATAAATAGGGTACTTGTCAGCCTCTCTACGGCTTTCAAATAATGGTAATTTATTGGGTATGTGTCTAATTATCTCAGACTTGGCATATATAGCCTGTCTTCATTGCACAAAGCCTAGTATAAAAGAAATGTCATTTGTTGGCCTTAAGGGATAAAACCGTCGCTAAAGTGTAAAAATCCGTCGCTAACTGATTTTTTTTAATATTTTTTTTAAATTAGCGACGGCAATTTGGCCGTGGCTAACAAATTTTTTTAAAATTTTTAACATTATTTTTATATCAGCGACGACATTTTGGCCGTGGCTAACAGATTTTTTTTTTAAAAATTTAACATTATTTTTATATTAGCGACGACATTTTAGCCGTAGCTAAATGATTTTTTTTTAAATTTAATATTATTTTTATATTAGCGAAGTCATTTTAGCCGTGGCTAATTGATTTTTTTTTTTAATTTAACAATATTTTTTATTTTAGCGACGGGCATTTTGCCGAGTCTAAATGGCTTTTTTAAAAAAAAATTACATTATTTTTATATTAGCTCGCTAAATGGTTTTTTTTTTTTATAATTTTTAAAAGATCAAATTTCTCTGAGATTTCTCCGAGATCTCTGAGATTTAAAAATATATATATATATATATATATATATATATATATATATATATATATATATATATATATAAATATCGGAGATCTCTCTGAGATCTGAGATTTCAAATCTCGAGAACACAGATCTTTGAGATTCACCGAGATCTCCGAGATTAGAGATATAAGATCTCCAAGATCTCCGAGATATCAGGTCTCAGATCTCCGAGATCCGAGATATCAGGTCTCAGATCTCCGAGAGAGAGGCGGCGGATAAAGGGAGGGGAGAGAGAGGCGGCCGGGATTGGTGTCGAGGAAGCGGCGGATTTCTCCTCAGTGGGTTTCTTCTCTGGAAGATGAGAGAAAAAAAATTTGAGAAATTTTTTTTGTTTAAGTTGGTTTGTAGAAAAAATTGAAATTTATATAGAAAAAGGTAATTGAAGGGGATTGGTTGGTTTAGTTTCACGCGGATCGATGACGTGGTTTGGTTTAGTGCGTTGGATTGATTTTTTTTTTAAAAATCACGTTAGCTACGGTCAGACTGTCGTCGCTAAGCTCTTTTGTAAATTTAAAAAAAAAAATTCACATTAGCTACGGCCCTCATGCCGTCGCTAAGGTGTTTTCATATATATTTTTTTAAAATCACAAAAAACCTTAGCTATGGCTGTATTGCCGTCGCTAATTTGTTTGTTTTATTTTTTTTTAAATCACGTTAGCTACGATCAGAATACCGTCGCTAAGCTCTTTTGTTACATTTTAAAAAAAAAAAATCACATTAGCTACGGCCATCATGTCGTCGCTAAGGTGTTTTCACATATTTTTTTAAAAATCACAAAAAAATTAGCTACGGCTGTATTGCCGTCACTAATTTGTTTGTTATAATTTTTTTTTAAATCACGTTAGCTATGGTCAGAATACTGTCGCTAAGCTCTTTTGTAAAATTAAAAAAAAAAAAAAAATCACACTAGCTACGGCCATCATGCCGTCGCTAAGGTGTTTTCATATATATATATATATATTTTAAATCACAAAAAATTTAGCTACGGCTGTATTGCCGTCGCTAATTTGTTTGTTATATATATATTTTTAAAAAATCACGTTAGCGACGGTTTTTGGACCATAGCTAACAAAAAATTTCTAAACATTAGCTACGGTCAGAATGTCATCGCTAATATTCGTATTAGCGACAGTTTTAAGCCATCGCAAAACGGTTAGCGATGATTATTTTAATTTATGTACTGAAAACCGTAGCAGAAACTTTAGCGACGGTTTAGTGCCATCGCAAACCGTTTAAATAGCGACAGTTTTAAAAAACCATCGCTAATTGCCGTAGCTAATTTTGTTTTTTTTGTAGTGGGGGGTTATAAATTTTTTACTACTCAAGTTAATTAATAAAAACATATATCAAATCGAATCTAATGTAGTCCCATTTTAAGCTAAATAAGGTCATAACATGGATAACCTTAGCAAATGCAAAGAAGCGTAATAATTATAGACTAAAATCACAAATTTAAGATAAGGATCTAAGTTGAAGAGAAAAAAATCTGAATTTTATGTACCTCGCATTTTGTATGAGTTGGCTAATGGTATATGATGTAGCCAATTCCTGTTCTCATTACTCGCCGTTTCCTAGACCTGCACAAGTAGCATACGTGAGCCAAAGACTATCGTGTGGCGGTCAATGGCACTCCGATACTTAAGTTAAATAAGGCTTAGAAAATG
Source organism: Berberis thunbergii (assembly GCA_003290165.1). Classification (NCBI taxonomy): domain Eukaryota; kingdom Viridiplantae; phylum Streptophyta; class Magnoliopsida; order Ranunculales; family Berberidaceae; genus Berberis; species Berberis thunbergii. The sequence continues at coordinate 37,205 of QNQO01002933.1, read as the reverse complement.
CTTAAAACTGTAAATTGGGATTCTGTAGAGCACCTTAAGTTCATCAATCTAATCTCCTTTTTTTTTTTTTTTTTAATAGTGTGAGAGTTCTTGTTCGGCTAGGTCTTTTGTGACATAGTTTACGGAAATAGATATTGCTGGAAATCATTTCCTATTTGGGAGTTGTCCAGGTGAGATAGCTTCCCTACACGACTTGTGCTCCTAGATCTGCAAGAGAGGTTTCCATTTCTGAGTATTGTCCATGCAAGAAAGTTTCATTTCCCGACTTATACTGTAGTATTTATTTCCTAATCTGTAACACCCATACTTTTCCAATGGCAATAAAAATTTATGCACCTAAAAGTTCAATTGAAATTTGTACTTTAAAATTTTATTTCGTTTAACGTGTCGTATTTTTTTTTAAATTCGCTTAACTTTCTTTCCTTCCGAATCTCAATACGAGATTCCATTTAATGTGTGTATAATGTAACATCCCTAAATTTCATAAAGATAATTTATTTTATTTTGAATTAAATAAAATAGAGTTACATTTAATTGAATTTAAATTTCAAAATTTTAGGGCTTTATTAAATTTGAAGTTGAGCTATATAATAACTAAATAAATAAATAAGGGGGTGTCACTATAACCTTGTGCAAACCCTAACCTTCTAGGGTTTTGTCTTTAGGTTGGTAAAATAAAAGTTTGGTTCTTCCCAACCGCACAAACAAAAAATCTGTAGAAAAAAAAGGGAGAAGAAGAGAAGGAACAAATGAATAAAGAAAAATGGAAAGGAAGAGAAAAGTAAAAGGTTGGTTCTTTAATTACTTCATTCTCTTTATAAAAATTCTATTAGTTTTCTTCATTCTCTTTATTATAAAAATTTAGTATACAATCTTTGAATATAATTGAAGTCTAGTTTCTATGAATATGAATTTTTTTCTTTAAAAAAAAAGTAGTGATTGTTCTCACTCTTATATTATATTTTGTTAGATATGTATTGGTAGAATTATCGAATATTAGTAGAATAAGTGTTCTTAATTCTCTAGTTCTCTTTAGATATATAAATCCATGAATTTTAGGTTAGATTTTAATACATAAATAAATCTATAAATTCATGTAGTATTGTATTATAATTTTCGTGAAAAAAATAGTTGAATTAAAAGAGAACTAAGATTTTGTTAAATTTAGTAATAGAAAACAGCTTTGCGTAGTATAACGTTTTGCAGTGGATCAAGATCTTCCCATAGACAAAATGATTTAAAATTTAATCCGCAATTTGAAAACATCCATATAACAATTATTGGTTTATTTCGAGTTCATCCAATGGTTGGATTTACCTCGAGGCAGGGAAAACAATCACTGATCAGCTTGCAGAACATCCGATTTGAGGATTGATAACTTGAGGTATAACTGCAAGAGGGTTTGAGTCTTAATCTTCTCCAAGCTTACAAGTTAGAAATTTCTTAAGAAAGTTTGGGCTATTCAGCTTTAAGCATGGTCACATAAAACTATCTCACCATCCCTCTTTGTGTTATTGCATTTCTATGCTACCCTTAGATGGTATCTATCAGAACTTATGAGAGTTTACTTGCTTTGATTGGCCATTACTTCAGTTCATATTCATATCAGAATTAGAATAATTGGGTTTCTGACATCTTGAACAGATTGGCAGTGGGGACAGATCAGAACGCATTCGTACATACAATTTTCCCCAAGGGCGTGTCACAGATCATCGTGTTGGGATCACTCATCATTCGATGAGTGATGTCATGCAGGGTGAGAATCTGGATGTCTTTATTGATGCTCTTCTTCTGAAGCAGGAGATGGACTTCTTTCAGCGCCGACCAGTGACATGAGACTAGTGTGTCCCCACTACTCAAATTTCTGCTCCTGGTTGATGAAAAGCTGCCCTTTTCTACAGCCTCGTCTCTTCTTCAGTGGCCTCACTCAATTCCATGAAACACAATATTTTAACTGGATATCATCCTCTTTTTTTTTGGAAGAAACTATAATAGAAAAATTAACTGGATATCTCTTGAATTGGCTATGGATTCGTTTGTCTGCTTGGTCTTTCATCTATGCTCTCTTTGGTTTTGAATTTTTCAGTTCTTATCATGTGCTTAATGTACTCATGTAGTTTTCATAATCCATTAAGCTTTTTGGTGTTTTTTTTTCTAGGGTCTTAACATCATTGGTGTTCAAACTGTTATAAACTTTGCATGCCCTCGCGATCTTACTAGGTGAGTGTGAATCCTTCTACTCTTGTTGAACATTGGGATAATAAATAAATCATTTTATTTTCTTGCATAAGAATATCACTTCCAGTGTAAGAAAATCTGCAGCTAGTTTCGTACATAAATAAATAAATAAACAACCCATAATGGTAATGGTGGTACAAAAAGTTTTTCAGATCTCACTAACTCCCCTTGATAACATATGGGCCGATGGTAGTCAGACCAAAAGTAGAAGTTTTTACAGCATGTTTCTGTGGGGATTTTTTCCTCCTATCTTTGACTCTTAACTTACTTCTTGATACAAGGATATTAATGCTTAGAGATAAATACAATGCTGCTATCAATTGTTTTGAAATGTTAACATTCCCTTGGTGTTTATAGGTTCGCCTTTGCCCCAAAAGGAGACAGACCATGCTGTTTTCGGCTACAATGACTGAAGAAGTTGATGAGCTAATCAAGCTTTCTCTAACTAAGCCTTTGCGTCTTTCAGCCGATCCATTTACGAAACGACCAACAACATTGATTGAGGAGTATATTTTAACTGGATATCATCCTTTTTTTTGGAAGAAACTATAATAGAAAAATTAACTGAGGAGTATATTTTAACTGAGGAATTGAGTGAGGCCACTGAAGAAGAGACAAGGCTGCAGAACCTGCTGCTCATGTCCATGCTTCCTAAGGATGATGCAGATGAAAGGGACTACATTTTGGAGGTGAGAACAGGTAATACATGAGCATCTTAATGCAAGGTCCACCATTTTTTTCTTTACATTTATCTATTCAATGGCTGTCACTTTCTCTTTGATGATATTACTTGATATCTTGCAGGAACTGGAGGGGAAGATGCATCTTTGTTTGCCATGGATATATTCAAAATGTAAATTACTGCCACTGGTTATATGATTCCTGCTTTTGAAAGTTTTTAGATGTCTGAATATACATGGAAATTTTCAATTTATCAGGTATGAGAGATACGCACACAAACAGGGTTGGAAGTTTGAAGTTGTAGATATAATGGAGTCTGATCTTAAAGGATTCAAGGTCTATGTCCATTTCTAGTTCCATGGTTTGTTACATCCGTACATTTTAACTCAAACATAAGCAGTTATTGTTGTTGTTTTATATTAATTAACTCTGTTTATAGGTGCTACAGATGCCCATTTTCAAGTGTACTCTAATGTTTGTCCAGGGGACTGGCTACTTCTGGGTTGGATAGCAGTCCCGTTTCGTACATGTGTGGGGACATATGTTCGGTTTGGCATCTTCTGCATAAATACTGACCTGATATCTCTATTTCAGGAAGCTAGTGCTGCAATTTTTGGATCTGATGTGTTTGGGAAGCTTAAATTTGAAAGTGGAGTTCATAGAGTTCATGTGTTTTTGATTGACGTCCCCTCTGATTAAAGTTGAAAGTTGAAACTAGCATTGACTAAAAAGATCTCTCTATTGGTAGCGAGTTCCTGTAACAGAAAAGTCTGGACGAGTGCATACTAGTGCTATTTCCGTTGTTATCCTTCCTCAGGCTGATGAGGTGCTTAGGCCTTTTTTCATTCTAATTATTTGATGCTTGATTTGAAAGATAACTTTACAAGGAAAAAATCCTATCAGCACCTTCATTCATTCTCTTAAGGGTGATTGATTTGAAAGGGGTGATTTTCGTAGTTTATATTATTTCTGGACTTGAATTTACATGATAAGGTAGCTTTCATTCATTCTCTTAAGGGTTTCTGCAGGTAGATGCCCAGTTATGGAATGAAGATCTGAGGATAGATACATATAGATCTGGTGGATCTGGCGGTCAGCATGTAAATACAACAAATAGTGTTGTTAGGATAACTCATCTCGCCAAAGGGGCTGTGGTCGATTGGTTAAGGCTTTGTGGACTTGTTCCACAGATCCTTGCTTTGAGACCCACTGGAGGCATCTTTATTTCGGGGTGGTATTCGACCCGTAGGTCGCATCTCGGGACTAGGTTACGGATCCTAGGCTGAAAAAACCGGCTTGCCTTTAAAAAAAAAAGGATAACTCATCTCATCTTCCTTCAGGGATAACAGTATCCATACAAGATGAACGATCACAACATATGGTAAGTGATTCTTAACATATAGGACTCCACAAATATCTAGAATCTCTGGATGATAACAACAATTCTAATGTCAGTATCAATTTATATTACCAAATGACAAGCATGTTGTTTACATTACTTAATATTTGTTAATTATTTGGGGACATCTACAGAACAAAGCTAAAGCCCTCAAAGTCTTATGTGCAAGGCTGTATGAAATAGAAAGGTTAAGGGTTCAGGCTAGCCAGTCAAAACTTCGAATGGCACAGGTTTGCATTTATTGCAAGTTGCTATTACTTCAGTTCATATTCATATCAGAATTAGAATAATTGGGTTTCCGACATTTTGAATAGATTGGTACTGGGGACAGATCAGAACGCATTCGTACATACAATTTTCCCCAAGGGCGTGTCACAGATCATCGTGTTGGGATCACTCATCATTCGATAAGTGATGTCATGCAGGGTGAGAATCTGGATGTCTTTATTGATGCTCTTCTTCTGAAGCAAGAGATGGACTCCATTGCATCTTTCAGCGCCGACCAGTGACATGAGACTAGTGTGTCCCCACAACTCAAATTTCTGCTCCTGCTTGACGAAAAGCTGCCCTTTTCTGCAGCCTTGTCTCTTCTTCAGTGGCCTCACTCAATTCCATGAAACACAATATTTTAACTGGATATCATCCTTTTTTTTTTTGGAAGAAACTATAATAGAAAAATTAACTGTATATCTCTTGAATTGGCTGTGGATTCGTTTGTCTGCTTGGTCTTTCATCTACGCTCTCTTTGGTTTTGAATTTTTTCAGTTCTTATCATGTGCTTAATGTACTCATGTAGTTTTCGCAATCCATTAAGCTTTTTGGTGTTTTTTTTTTCTAGAGTCTTGACATCATTGGTGTTCAAATTGTTATAAACTTTGCATGCCCTCGCGATCTTACTAGGTGAGTGTGAATCCTTCTATTCTTGTTGAACATTGGGATAATAGATAAATCATTTTATTTTCTTGCATAAAAATATCACTTCCAGTGTACCAAAATTTGCAACTAGTTGTGCAACGAAAAGAATTTACATGTTACAGTGATTCTTCAGTTTGATCCTGCAAAATTAAGGAAGCTCAGACCAAGTTTCAAAGAAGTTGGTGGTTCTGTTACTGCTGGAAATGCATCTAGTATAAGGTCTACTCTCTCCTATGAATGCATTGTTATGTAATGGTTTATTTGCTAGTTTAACTCTCTTGTGAGCCTATTAGTTCAAAATGAAATGCCTAGCTCTCTTATAGGGTTGATGTGAACTACAATCATATGAGCTCTGCATAGGGTGAAGGTTCCAAGGTTCTACCCTTTCTTTTTAATTATACTAATTAATTTTTGTTTGGGTTTGGTCTGGTTTATGTATTTGTGTGATGGGGTAGAACCATACCCATCCATGTGTTATGTTGCTAGCATTTCATGCAATTGTTCTATCCTTGGTGTATGGTCATGGGAGGGCAAACTCATTACAATTTGAAGAGCGTGTCTGCAAACTGTATATAAAATTATTTCTTTCTTTGTATTTTTTTTCAATGTATTTTGTTCATGTTCACTAGCATTACAATTCATGACCATGCCATTGCAGCTTCATTACAAACTGAAACAGGGAGGACGCAATTTGAACATTGCTCCCATTTATGACTGTATAGAGAAGCAAATATATGCCACTTCTGAAGTCTTTCCACTTTGTCTTCGTGATATTGATGTAGTTTAGTTCTACGGAGAGGGTCCTGTTGGCACCTTGCAATCAGCTGTAAAGTTGAGACATATCTGGAGCGCTTGAAGCATGGGACTGCTGAACAAATCAAGGGTGTTCTGGTAAGGAAAACAAGTATTTGTTCTGAGTGATTAAAAAATCATTACATTTCCTGTGATAGTTTCTGCCCTTGCGACATTTATTTCTTTAGTGGGCTCAGTACAATTTTAAGTTGGAAATAGTTAAAGAGTTTGGTTGATAATAATACAGGTATCCTTCTTTAGACAAAGTTCAATATACTTTTACATTGTAAATGGTTAAAGAAGTTCAATATCCATCTATTGCTTGGAATCTGTCAGTAGATCTGAATAGGACTGTTTCCATCCTGTAGAACATAGCAACAACAAATCAGTTCATAACAGTTTTATAACTACAATATTTTTTTTTTTGAAAATATTTGTATCTTTTCTTTTCCAGACATGCCTTGTTGGAGCTGGACCCGATGGGAAACACACAGCTTTGGAAGCGGTTACAATAGCCTTGATTTACCACCTCCGTAGCCTGGGTCTACATTAAGATTTACATTTGTAGATAGAGTTTCGGCATCTAACCCAAAGTCGGCTCTTGCATTACAACGATTAGTGCAGGCAGCAATAAGCATATTTTTTTAATTGAATTCTTCTTCTACAAGTTTCTTTTGTTACATGCTTCCATGACTTGTCAATGTAGTGTCCATGACTTCTACAAATTTAATAGATACTTGGCTTCATTTGAATGCAATTCCAAGGTTCCATTTTACGGTTGATTTTGTATTTATCTAGCATATAGTTTGTGGAATCCTATTCGTACCGGAGGCATGACACGGTAGCCGTGTCGTAGGCACAGGTACACGCCACATGGCAAGTGTCTGGTAGATCTTAGTAAGGACTGATTTTGCAGGTGTGGGCCTGTGATTTTGCTGCAGCAGCAAAAAAAATGTAAATTTTTTTTCGATTATATTAATTTGCAATGGTTTCAAACCCTTGCAACAAACCAGATTTTTTTTTTTTTGAATTTTGTTTTGACTGGCCACGGCTTAAAACCGTGGCCACACTACGCCAAAAGGCATGTTTAGCTACACGGAGATGGCCATGGCTCTAAACCGTTGGTTTATTTGCCACGGCCCAAAACCGTGGATAGCGTGGCCAACGGCCTAAAACCATGGCTATAAAAATAACTGGCCACGGCTCTAAACCGTGGGTGCATTAGCCACGGCAAAAAATCGTGGCTATAATTAGCAACGGCAAAAAACCGTTGCTAAACAAAACAATTTTGCACGTGTCGCACGAGTGATTTGGAGAGGGGAGTTTCGCGCTCTGGCAAAAACGGGTTTCGCGCTTTGGCGAAAAAAATTGGTTTTGCTATTTCGACCTAAATCAGTTTCGCGCTTTGGCGAAAACGGGTTTTACTATTTGGACCTAAATCAGTTTGCGCGGTCATTGCGAAAAAGAATTTTGACCTAGCTTGAGAGAGCTTGAGAGAGAGTTCGAGGAGCTTGAGAGAGAGTTAATGGAGCTTGAGAGAGCTTGAGAGGGATCGAGGAGCTTGAGAGAGAGTTAATGGAAGATAGCAAGTGATTTCAATCCAGTACTGTAGAGGAGAAGATAAGATCAGCCACAATGGTTCTCAAGTGAGTTCATTTTCGATTCTTGATATGGGTTTTTCCTTCTATCTCTCACTGTTCTCTTTTTGTTGTGTTAGTTTTTTGTTTTATAGTTGGTTTTGACATTTATCATCTAGTTTCTGATCTGATTTGATATGTAGAGTTGAATGAAATCGTTTTATATTGAAGTGGGGTTTGAAAAATCATAATTGTTCGTAATGGGTATTCATTATTTTTCATGGGTTTTGGCTTGTTAGATCTGATTGGATGTTAGGGTTCATTTTGATTGGGTATATGACTTATTTTTTGAGATTTATGTGTTCTGTTTCGAGAATGTGTATCTTAGTTTTCTGAGATCGTTGTCCCATGGAAACTAGTAGGCTCAACCATATGACTTGTTTTGGATTTGAAACTGTGTGTACATTATATATCGCGGGAATGTCAAATATTTTGTTGTATGAGCATACCATATAAAATTTTGTGTGTGAGATATGGGGTACTTATCTCTTGTTTATGATTGCAACTTTCATAAAGTTTTGAATTTAATGATTCTTTATTGTCTGTTCTTCAGAACTGAACTCTGCCATTTTAGTGGTAAAAAGATTTACCCTGGAAAGGGTATGAGATTTATTCGATTCGATTCACAGGTACCATATGAACTATTTGTTTCCCAATACAAGAGTGATGTAGTTTTCTAATATGTTCGCATCATAACAATATGAAACTCTAAACAATTTCATAAATGTAGGTTTTCCTCTTTGCAAACTCAAAATGCAATAGGTACTTCCACAACCGACTCAAGCCATCGAAGCTTACATGGACTGCCATGTACATAAAGCAACATAAGAAGGTGCTTATCTCTTATAGTTGTCACCTATTCAAGTTGAACGTCATTTTTTATGTGGCATTTTATTTCTCTTTAATTTATGTAATTGGATTGAACTTGTGATGTTTGCAGGACATTGCAGCAGAGGCTGTGAAGAAGAGGCGCAGGGCTACCAAGAAGCTTATTCAAGGTCTATTGTTGGCGCTACCTTGGAAGTTATCCAGAAGAGGAGAACTGAGAAGGCTGAAGTTCGAGATGCCGCTCGTGAAGCTGTTCTTCGATATGTTCACTGTCCACCTTTGTTCCATAATCATTTTATGGATGATACCTACTTTTTGGGAGTGAAAGTGCTGAAATAGGTGTGTGTAAGTGGCTTTCCAGATACTGGCATTGCTTTTACTTGACGCATGGTGATCATGGATTTTGTCTCAAAGATATTGGTCTAGCCTCCCCTAAATAAAGAATCAATGTAGGCTGATATTAGATCTCACTGCTTTTATACACAGGTTTACCACCCAAACATCAACTCCAATGGCAGCATCTGTCTTGACATCCTCAAGGAGCAGTGGAGCCCTGCTCTAACCATCTGAAAGGTTCTCCTTTCAATCTGTTCTCTTCTCACGGATCCCAATCCGAATCAACAACTGATATAATTATTGACTTATCGAAGATGCAAAATGACATTGTGGAGGTTGAATCAACGTCAGAATGCTCAGTATCAACATCACAGTGCTCGGTTACAAGTTATACACCTGCTGATGTGAGTTTATTTGTTTTCTATGTTTTTGATGGTTCTATACTTTGTTAGTTTAGTAACATGTGATCGGGTTAATTCGTAGGATGATGACACAAGAAATCAAGTTGAACCTTCTATGCAGGTCATAGAATTGGAGGACTCAGAATCTGGTACAATTAACAAAATATCTAAGACAGAACAAAACAATATGGTGCTTCTGTCTTGCAGACAGTCCACTCCTGTTTCTGTGAGTAATTGTTATTTCTTTTTTCCATTTCAGATTAATTTGTACAGGATGATGATGACATAAGAGATCATTTTTAACCTTTTAAGCAGGTCACAGAATTGGAGAACTCGGATTCTGATAAAATTAACAAATTACCGAAGTCAGAACAAAACAATATGGACCCTCTGTCTTGCAGACAATGCACTTGTGTCAATCATACACCTGATTATGTGAGGATTGTTTATTTTCTTGTTTTTATTTGTTTTATGTACTTCGTTTTGTTTGGGCTATGACTATTTAAAAATTTTTCATGCAGGAACATTATTTAAGAGCCCGAAGGAGGTTAGAAGAACAAATTGTGGAGCTAAGAAAGAAAGAAGGAGGTTAGAACATTAACTGGCGTTTGTGATTACCCAGCCTGGGCATGAAAGATTCTTGGGGGCCTTTGAAAGCTTTGGTGGTTTCTAGTGCCATAAATGGCATTAGCCATATTGTTTTCTGCTGTTTGTTAGGCTATGGTATTACAGAAGCAGCATGGGCGACAATGGTATCACAAGTATGTCGACTGCAGTTTCCAGTTTATATGATTTATTATTGGTTAAGCACTTAAGATCTTGTTGTCAGATCTTTGATTAACTGTTTTTATTGAACACTTTTAAACTTAACCATTAAATAAATCATGTGTTTATCGTTTCAAACGATTTTTCCCCAAGTAAAAACTTATTATATCAATTTTCAGGTTATTGCAGCATGTATGATGATTGAAACACTGAAGAGCAAAGGTTTTGATGTTTTCTCTCTATCTGTTCCATCATACGACGAATTTGTACAAATATTTGAGCTTGCTGCTCCAGTATTCCTGACATTGATTTCAAAGGTTCATTCAGTTTACTCTGTTCAGTACTTATATTTTATTCAGAAGTAATTAGCTCATCTAATAAGTATTGATGTTCAGGTGGCCTTCTTTTCCCTTCTTGCATATTTTGCTACATCTATGGGCACAATCACTATGGCGCCCATCAGGTTAAATAGTAAACCATTTTAAAGACATTTAGTTACTTGTCTACTCATCTATTACATTTTGTTGACATTTGAAAAAACTGTTTATGTTGTGAAGGTTATGATTCAGGCTTACTGTTTATGTACAGTTTGGGGTGAGCCCCTGTCACAGAGTGCACAATCATTTATGCCCGGCTTGATATTTGGAGTTCGTCAAAGTTTGGAAAAGGTTAATGAAATTCTTTAATCCATTCTAGGTAGGTTTTTTTGTGCATTTGCTTCCCCATTTTGCAAATTAATTCTCAAAGGACGTACGAACGTTAGATTGGAGCGACTATCAATGTTCTCTACTTTAGTATGGGTGTTTTCAATTATATTTCAGCTTTTGGATCTCTGATGGGTAGAATGGAGCTGCAAATTGCAGTTATGAGTTTCTCTTTGACAATTCTAATGAAAAGTTTACCTTCATATACAGGCAAGAGTGCTAATGAACTCACTTCTGATCATTGGAGCTGTGGTTGGACTGATAATAGGAGCTATTGGAGCATTTATTCCTTGGGTTTTTTCCTTATGTTTTTACAAGCGACCATAAAGTTGTTGGAGAGGTTAGCTACTAAATCATTCTTATAGTCTTATTGTGTTAATTGCGGAAAACAATGCCTTTCCTGTTAGCTACTAAAGGAAGGAGCTTATGAAATGACAGTTATGCTCGCAGTGCCAAAACAAAGTTACGCCTGCTCTGTAGGTAGTCTAATACATGGAGGGCATTTAGCTATCAGCGGGCGTCCTCAAAAAGGAAATTTGAAGGTATCCAATAATAGTTTTGGATGGTGTCTATGTTCTTTCGTATCTTTTGTTTTACTTTATTGTTTTTCATGATCACTGAGTATCAACTGATGAAATTATAAAATATGTTCCTTTTCAGTCTGTTCATTCTGTTCTGCAGTTTTGCTCAGTTAGGCTCCTATGAAGTACTTACAATTTACTTTTTCTTTGAGAATAGCGTCAGTGGTCTATGGCTAGCACTCTCTTGGGGTTTGTTTATTATAAATTTATAACGAGTTTCTTACTTCATTGTGGCTTAAAACAAAGAAAGGTTCTTTGCTTTTGATAATTAACATTTACTGCTAGGATTGTTTGTGTATTATTCGTCCTTTGAAGTAGCTCCTAAGTACCATTCTCTAGTATGTTGGCACAAATATAAGGCCTCAATATGTAAAGTCCAGTTAAATTAAGGTCACTTGAAAAACACAAATGATCAGCATGCATAACCATGAACAGATGAAGACGAGCAGCTGCATGTCATAACCATTCTCTAACATGTTGCCCTTGCACTTTGTGCTACTTGTGTTGTTGGCTTACTTTCAGTATCTGCAATGTCTATGTAAGTTTAAGTCATGAGTATAGGGTGGTTTATGGTGAGCAGTGAACTGAATTTGGTCTATGTAATTTGCTGCAGAGTGTTCTAGGAATTATATTGGGAGGTGGAGCTGGGTCTCATCTATACCCTCTCACCAAGAAGAGAGCAAAGCCTGCTATTCCTTTGGGAGCCAACTATAGGCCGATTGATATTCCCGTGAGCAACTGTTTGAACAGTAATGTTTCAAAGATCTATGTCCTTACGCAATTCAATTCTGCCTCTCTTAATCGTCATCTTTCAAGGGCATACGCTAGCAACATGGGAGGATACAAGAACGAAGGATTTGTAGAAGTTCGTGCCGCTCAACAAAGCCCTGAAAACCTAAACTGGTTCCAGGTAATTAACATAAACTATACTTTCTTTCTGTGGTTTGTGTTTTCTAAACTAACATAAAAATGCAACTTATAGGTAAATCTTACTACTGAGGTTGCATATTTTTCCTTCGCTCTTGCTTTAGTGCATATGGCCGTGGTTGTTTAGATTCATTTACTGATTCATTTAGCAGTTGCTGTCTGATTAGATTTAAATCTGCAGTCAAATTTTTGTTTATTGTTTGGATGTCCTTCTAGTTAACCTCTTACTCGTTTTAGAATACTGGTTTTACCATTTACATATGGATGCATGAATGAAGTTTCTGAGTAATGTTTTAGAGAACAAAACAAATAAAGATAATGGGAAACCAATGCTATAAAGGGTTGATCTCCCTTGCATAAAAGGATATTATCTTTTCTGAGTAATGTTTTAGAGAACAACACAAATAAAGAGAATGGGAAACCAATGCTATAAAGGGTTGATCTCCCTTGCATAAAAGGATATTATCTTTTCAACTACATTGGACTTGCCCAATGATGTTATTGAAGCAGTGTTGACATTGATGATTTTTGTGAGAAGGAAAAACAACAGATATCTTCATCTTGCTTGCATTTGTGCATGATTTCTCCCTTGGTCTTGTTCTCACTTTAGCTTGATTATTGTCTCAGGCACAACTTGTTAACTACATCCAGTATAGAGCTCTGCTGGAGGGATGGACTTCTCATATGAGGACAAAATATATGGGCATTCTAATATGGAAGACTCAAAATCCTTGTGTTATGTTCTCTTGTGTGTAGTTTTGATGTTAATATGCAGGGTTTTGACATTAACTTGAAGTGTCGTGGGCTCGGAGCAGTGAAGTTTGCTTGCAGGGTTGGTCTGCCAAGAATTGGAGCTGCTCTGTCTAGTTATTTTTGGTGCTGCAATACACTGGACAACACGCTCTGTTTTGACAGAGTGCTCTGTCCTGATGCACTCTGTTGCTTTTTTTTTCTTCTGTTGTTAGCGTGATGGTGTGTTGGAATTCAACAGGGGATTGGGCTAGAGTCATCCGGGTATGTTTTTTGTTTTTAATATTGCTTACAAGTTTATGGTTGCAATTTGGGTTTTGAAAGTTTGGTTGGCCTAGTTCATGATAAAGGTCTTTTAAGGTCTAAACTTATTTTTGTTTTAGGCATTATCCTTGGTGAAGTTAGGGTTGCTAGTTTATAAGCAAAATGATCAGTTTGTGTCTTTGTTTCGAATGAGTGCGTTGTACTGATTTTGTACTTGTTCAAAATAGGTAGTAAACACCACTTCAGAAGATTTATCTGAAGTGCCCGAGGTGAATAAACATCTCCATTCAGGTGTTAAAATGCACATTCTTTGTTCACCATATTGATTTGAAAAAAAATAGTATATGAACATTGTTGTTCTAATTTTCTATTTCTATTTGATTTTCAGAGTCTACTGTAGGTTTTTCTTTTGCTATAGTCTGTTTTGTGAGTGTGAGATATTTGATGAAAATTTGTGTGAATTTTTTTAGGACTAAAGCCAAGGTAGGGAATGCGAAGGTAGTGAAATCATCATCAAAAGCAAAGAAGAGTAGGAAATCAAAAGACCCCAACATGCCAAAGCGTCCTCAGACTGCTTACTTTCTGTTTCTGTAAGTATTTCCTTGATAGATTGTATTGGCTAAGAACATTGTTTTCAACTCTAACTGGAATGAATTTTGTTGTAGGGATGATTTTAGAAAGTCATTCAAAGAAGCAAATCCAGACAAGAAGGGTGAGTTTCTATACTCTTCCTAGAGCAAATCCCTTAATGCTCATAGTATATTCCCCAATGCAACTTTTGTATTAACTTTTACAATTAATTTTTTTCTCTGACTTCAGTTCTTAGAATATGGGATGTGCTTCTATTTGAAGGAAATCGTGTTATGCAATTTCGAACTGCACTTGCTTTGATGGAGTTATACGGTACAGAGCGAACAACATTTTCTTTGTTGTTTGTGCATATGCAGTATCCAAATTGTCTATGCTCTGCTGGTAATTATTAGAGCTTAATCCTATTTAGTTTTCTTGTAGCTCTTGCATTACTGATAACAAAGGACGTTGGAGATGCAGTTACCTTGCTGTAGTCCCTTGCTAGCGCAACATTTGATAGCAGCCAACTTGTATTGACTGCATGTATGGGGACGTGGCTATTTGTTTTGGCAGGATAATGGGGAATGGGTTCTAAAGCAATTTATTGATATTCTATTGGTTAACATGTAAGTGTTTTCATTGAATTTAATTCTAATATTTGGCAAGTTATTATGTTTGTCATTTTTATCGGTTTTAGTAACTTCAAATTTTATGGGACAGCTCTAGAAACAGGTGAAGGGAAAAAAGCCTTGTACCACTGCAATTACTGCACCAAAGACATTTCAGGAAAGATTCGTATCAAGTGTGTAAAGTGTCCTGATTTTGACCTGTGTGTAGAGTGCTTTTCTGTTGGGGCTGAAGTTACACAAAAGCAATCACCCTTACAGGGTTATGGTGAGTGCTTCAAAGCAAATTTTGTCGGTATTTTTCTTCTTAGTATATTTTGACACACGTTCATGTATGGATGTTAGCAGTCGTCTGATGGTCGAAGAAATATGTGAAGAATGAACTAAAGTCACAAGTGTTTGGTCTGTGTCACTTAGTTGCATTCTCAATGTTGACAGTATGGGAATGAGGATGAATCTCATTGATAACATCTGACATCAAATGTGGGGTACACTCCATGAAATATGATTCTATGTGAACGTGAATCCTCAATTTTTAGGAGCCATGATAGAAGAAATAACAGCTTCCTAGAAAATTTACATCTTGAAAATTTCTCCTTATGTTGAATAAAAAGGAAATAAACATCAAACAGACTCATATAAATTGCTGCCTCATAACATTGCCTAACCATTAATATCAATGATATACTGATTTCTTTTATAATTATTATTATTTTCTTTATAAGAAGAGACATTGTTCCTATTTAACTATTTTCTTTCTGTTGATTTTAGCGGTTTACATTGCTTATTCGATTATGATGATGTATGCTTGACATTTTTAATACAACTGTCTTAGTTTGGTTTATGAACTTATTCTGTTCTCATCCATTTATACTGTTTCAAGAAAGAGATTAGACAAAGAAGGTTTATTTATTTCTTACTTGCTAGGTTTCTTAAAATGTTTCTATATATTTTGTTCAACATGACAATTTGTCGTTCCCTCTTATATGTCCAGACTGGAATGCAGATGAAGAGATATTACTTCTAGAGGTATTACTTTGTTGTTAGTAGTCCAAGAATGTTCCCGATATGGTTGTTTTCTCCCATTCTTTTTGCCAAAAAGCAATGTGATGGAGTTTTTGGTTCTTGTTGGAGATCATCTATACCGTATGATCTATGTGAAGTTTATTCAAGCTCATAGAGAAACAAATGCTGACATCACTGTTGTTGCGCTGCCAATGGATGAACAACGTGTCATTGCATTTGGTCTGATGAAAATTGACGAAGAAGGGCGCATTATTGAATTTGCTGAAAAAGCAATTGCTGGAATTTGCGGATCAGAGGTTGTGAATGATCTGAATTGATGCACGTGCTGTAATGAATTGTGAATGATCTAAATTTCTGCTGTAATGAATTGCTTGAAAGCAATTGCTGGAATTTGCTGATGTTGTAAATGCTGTTTTTAAATTTAATAAAAAGTCATATTAAATTTTACTTACCTGATGCAAGAATTGATGCACGTGCTGAATTATACTTACCTATAAGATGTAATAAGAAGTCATTTGATAGCAAAAAAAATAAAAATTGCCACGACTTAAAACCGTGGCTAACTATTGCAACGGCTCAGAACCGTGGCCATGACTTGCCACGGCTTATAACCGTGGCTAGGACTGGCCACGGCTTAAAACCGTGGCTAAAACTTTTGCAACGGCTTATAACCGCGGCTAACATTGTTGCAACGGTTTATAACCGTGGCTACATCATCAACCGTCCTCTAGCATAAAACCGTTGCTAATATGTTTTGCCACGGTTTTTAACCGTTACTGGGGATTTAACGACGCCTCTACAGCCCACAGCTCTAAGCCATGACAATGGGTTACCCCCACAGTTCAAAACCGTTGCTAATGGGTATTTTTGGTGTAGTGCCATTATGCTTGCAACAGCTATGAGACCAAAGAAATTCAAAATAAGTGATATATGTTGCCACGGTTATGGAACGTGGAGCATCTAGCCATGCCGGGTAGCCGTGGCTAAACCGTGGCTAAATGCAGAAAATCATCAAGCGTCCTCAAACATAAAACCGTTGCTAATATGTGTTGCCACGGTTTATAGCCGTCAATGGTGATTTGGTGATGCCTCAAATGGCCAGGCCTCTAAGCCGTGACAATAGGTTACCCCCATGGTCCCAAATCGTTGCTAATGGGTATTTTTGGTGTAGTGTGCTAATAATTTTTCTTTAAACTTAGGTGTGGGTAATACCCAAGAGAAGATAGATACTTCCGTATCCCCAAACAAGTATGTAAAATCAGTGTTCAGTCTTTCTTTACTTATAATGGCTACTTGGTTTATTTATAATTCAAGAACAAAATTATGACCCTGAAAGAAAGTATTTAACCTACTGGTTGCCTGAAAAAACTTCTCAGATACAAGAGGCACTTCCCTGGGATGTCCTATATTAGACAAACTGTACTACTAAAATATATTTTCATTGAATTCTATAGTTAGATTTTAATTTTATGGAGATTTTATGCAACTTGTAAACAAATAATTATTTTTTTTAATGTGTGGAATTACATATAAAGTTTCATCGAAAATAAAAAATTAGGGGCATGTCATAGTGATACATATAGTAATTGTCAATTGCCATAAAGAAATCATACGCTCCAAGGAGAACGAAGGTAAGTTTTTATTAAACTAAACAATTTTCTTTTAATGTTTGCATGTTACTAATAAAATTGCACTGAAAAAATAGTGGCGAGTAACAATGACGAAGAATATTAATTGTCAATAAACATAAAGAAATCTTACCCTCCAATAGGATTGGACTTGGTTTATATAGCAAAAATTATAAATTTACAGCCACTGCACCAACAAAAACATGTAAAAACAATTGAATGAACAATTTTTGTATTGTTATTATATATTATCTAATTGATTTTTTCGTGATGCTAAGTATATACCATTTTTATCTTATTTTTTGAAAGTTAAGGGGGGAACAACTGCCCCCTAGTTCCTTAGTAGGTGCCCCACTATCCTCTGTTGTTGGAGATGCTCTTTTAAGCTTAAAAAATATTGTAGAGAGCCAGCCCAATACCATCCATTATCCTTTTGTTTTAAGAAAAAGAAAATATATGGATCTATCAAATGATTATTCAAGGTCCATATATAGACACTTCAAAACATAATACTTTATACAATTCATTATTTATTTATGCTCCTTACTGAAGAAGAAAACTACTGAAATTAAGGTTCCTTATATACAGGTAAAAAGGGTTCAACATCCAACTATATCCAAGGATAATATTAATTGGTAACAACACCTTTGGTTAGGCAGCATGAACTTACAATATACAATCCAAAAATACTCTAATTTCATCCTTTTGAATTGAGTTCAAATCATCTTGTCTAGCTAAGGTGTCATATCAGTGCTACATGCATGGTTTGGTTCGGCCTATAGTAAATTCCCTCTCGTAGTCTATCTCAAATTCTTTTTTCTCAGAAAAAAGAGAGAATTTTCTCACTCAACGTCTTACACTCCACCCTTTGAGCTTCATTCACCTATTGAGTCATGACCAAACGAAATAAACATATTAGGACAAGTTCCAAGCTTTACTATAAACATAGCTTTAATATAACTGAACTATGCAAAAAAGAATAATGGGATGGAAAGCTAGCAGAATCGAATTTAAGAAGAGAACGTAAGCTAATATCCAAAAACTAATTAAATATGTAGGATGGATGGGAATCTGAACATCAAACTATACTATATTCATACAAATACAGAGTGATTCATATAGGTGGGTTAGTTAACATATTATTCTGTATTGTATACATGTATGATGTAGCAACATACTGAATTGTATATATAATAATTTTTTTTTTTTTTTTTTTAGCCACTACACCAAATAGAAAAATTTTCTATACGTTTTTCAATAAAAATGAACGTTTTCAGTGTCAGATAACAAGGAAAAATATACCTGAAGATGAAGAGTGTAGAAGACCCTATTCTCACATGAAACAAAGGATGAAGCATTATGAATTTGAAGCCCTTCTCCTTCCAAATTCATCAAAACTTGAGAAAATGGACTTCTCTTCACTTTGAATGTACATATTTGAACCACAACCTGTCCATCATCAATTTTACTTGTAGAAACTGTTGGTAGACATCCTTTGCTTTGCTTATTTGGAAAATAACTAACATCACTTTGCTTAGAAATGCTTGATAAAAGCTCCTCCTTCCTTTGTATCAGTCTCTCAACTTGGCTTTGCACCTCTGGTATGTATTTTAGCACTCGAGAGATCGTATTCGGAATGCTTAGTTTCTTCTGCAGGATCAAATAAAATTGTCAACTTAATTCATGTCTGAAATAAAACTGGCCACTATAAAGGTCTTTGATTATATCTATATCTATATGGCAAATCAGGATTGTGTGAATGAAGGGTGGTTGGTTGACTAATATGGAGATCGAGATGATAGTACCCTTTGATCTGTTCCAGGAAGTAATGATCGAAGCGAGGAGTACAAGTTGTTCAACTTTATACGACGGTCTCGTTCACTAGCATTGTGGTTGAGTTTCTTCATGGTCGAGGGATCACTACTAGTTGCACCATTACTGCTTCTCGGGGTATCCAACTGTTCTGCTAATACTGCTTGTGTTGGTTGATCAGATGCTTCTTTAGGGTTGAATATGTTCATTAATGGATCAGTTTGTATCCAACTCTGGTCATGGTTTATCTGATCCTCTATTTGCCAACCAAAGCTTGTAAAGAGAGGGGAGAGTCCTAACATGATGGAGACCTTTGTTGGAAGACTAGTTTAGAGATGAGTTGCTTATAACTGTGATGTTCATGCTTATAACTGTGATGTTCATGACATTGTATATATATGAGTTGATATATAGTTGATATATACATTGTCATTCTTGTCAGCAAATACCTCACTAATAAACAAATCAATTAACTATACAAAGAAAGAGGAGGTAAGATGGAGGAATCTTATCTTGTAGAGAACATATTGCCTTTTGATTTTTATTAATTAAAAATAATGTTAATTTACAAAAAAGAAAAAAATACATCACAAATAACACTAGAGGCTGATTTTTTATAAAAAAGGTTATTTTTTTCCCCGAAGAATTAATTGGGTTGCCTCTGGCCATATAAAGAATAACTGAATTTTATAGTTTTGTTTACAGATATCGAAAGGAATTGAGGGAGAAAGAAAGAAGGGGCAACTTCAACTTCCCCGATGTGCTCCTGCTTGACTGCTTCTGGGAGTGATGAGAAAAGAGTGTTTTTTTTTTTTGCAGAGATGGTTTCCATTTAGCATGCTAGCTAATATATCATTTTAGAAACATCATATAAATGCATGTAGAATTGCAAATCAAATGTTGCTCATCTATCATTTGAATTAACTTTCAAGCAACAACTAGTGATCATAAATCACCTTAATTTCAAATGTTAATTTGGTTTGGGAAAAATAACACTACCTTGTGGTTCCTTAAAAAAGAATTGTAATATGCAGGTGGCGGTATAGATTCAGAAGTTTGATTCATAAAAACTTGACATTATTTATGGTCAAAATTTTAAATTTTATTATCATTTTTACATTTTATACTTTCTATGTAGTATTTAGCTACATTTATAAATATTTGTTACCTGATCCAGCATCCTTTTATTGAAAAAGACTTTGATTATGATGACTTATATTAAATTAGGAAAATTAAACAAGAATTTACATTAAAGATAATATAAGCAATTCAAGGGAATTTAACTTAATTGGATATTTTGAAATATATAACTAATTCTTTGCTACACCAAGGCATTCCATAAGTATGTGTTATGCATGGATATCTACTGCTCATTGCACCGCACAATCGCGAAACAAAATTGCATCACAACGGATGTTTAAATCTCCATGCAGGAATCACACCGTTGAGATTCGCATCTACAACATACATCCAAACTTAACGGTGTACCGAAAACGTATATTTTATATACGTGATATGTATAATATACACAAAATACAAGATTAATTTATATTATCTTATGGTATTAAATTATAGCAAATGCAGAACCTATACCAAGCTCGTGCCTTGCAAGATTTCCACAAGCTTTTCTACGTTTTCGTGAGCAGAAGCTCCCCATTCTTGTGGAGAGCACACGCCCTTATCTTCTAGAGTGTTTTGGTTTTCTGATCTCAACTTGTATAAGAAACTGAAGAGTGTCACTTATAATTTCATTAAATAAAGTAAACACATAAAAAATTAATTAACTGTTAGGTTTCTTTCTTTGATAGTTTGGTTGTATCTATTGAGTTTATAGTTATGCAACTTGGTTAGTAAGAATGATTGTGTTGTCATTTGGTTATTTGTCGAAATATGAAGCATCTTTTGATATGGAATGCGTTCACAAGCATTTTTTTCGAGGCTGAGTCAACTCGGTAGTCGGTGGAAGTGTCATAAGAATAATACATATACAGTTTTATATGTTTGTGAATTACATCGATATTTCTATTTACTCATTGCCATGCGGTCAATTAGATAGAGATGTTTGTTTTGCTAAATTTATAAGAAAGGGGATTAAAAATCGAATAAAATTAAAGGTCAGGCCACCCAGGTGAAAGGAAAAATTAACAGAACCAGGATTCTCACACTGAATACTTTCTTGCTTTCAGAAGGAAAAATTATATCACAACAGGTAGTAATCTGGTTGTGGCCCAGGAATACTTATTGTACAATACAATGTAATTTCACTGTACACAACAAGCTCATTTTAGTTACAGTTTTATGTGCTTCTCATTTTACCTTTGATCTTTATAAGAGCCAGGTTACAATCTAAGTCGCGGAATGTAGAAAGCTCTTTGCGTCAAAAAGCCTTTTCATGGTACAACTAAGTTTCTGGACTCAAGGATACACTTGCACACCTGCACCAACATATGTTGCCTCGACAGATGAAGAAGCCTCTGCTGCGAATTCTTCCCATGAATCAGTGGTCAACACAACAAAATCTGCCAGTTTTCCTAGAGATAATGATCCCAAGTCATGATCAAGGAAGCTTGCATAAGCAGCTGAAATGGTGTGCCTGCCACAGTGAGGTTACAAAATCAGTAACCGACACAAAAATAACATGGCTAGAAGAGTGAAAATGATGGGCATGTAGGCAGAAATGGTAAAAAAAATTGCACTTGAATACTAGCTAAAGGAAGTAAGCTGGTTAATATTGCCGAAAATTTTGAGGAAGTAGTCATGCTTTTGTGTCAGTAGAATTAGGTTACAGGGGGGGGGGGGGGGGGGGGGGGGCTTTTTGACATGCTGAAACCCATTTCCTGCTCTCTCCCCCATCCCCCCATTAAATAAAAACAAATTCATTTGCAAATTGATAAACCTGGCAGATGAATTTTCAATCTCCAGGGAAAAACTATGCAAATTCAAATTTTCTAGTTTTATTTCCTCATATCCATCCACCATATAATCCTCTGCATCCCTACAATATGGCAATGAGACTGACCAGTAGATTTGATATTTAAATCCACAGAAATAGATATGCTAAAAAATTACTAGGAGGAAAATGAAAGAATCTTACTGGCCAATCTGAACCAAATGCTAGTGGTGCGTTGCTCTCCTTAAGAGCTAGAGATTTAAAATATGATCCCTTTTCAGCTCTATCCACCCCAAGCTTTTTTGCCACCGAATCAACATCATCCAGTAGGTGTTCTGGCTGTTGAGAGGGGACCCGGGGGGTTCAGATCTGTGGATTTGAAAGAAAAAAAATTCACAGTTTTTAGCATACGGAACACACCCACCCCCCCCCCCCCCCCCCCCTCTTTTTTCTTGAATCTTTACTTGCAGAGGCAGCACTGAGCAAGATATTTGGAAAATGAGACAAGTCCCTCCTGGGAGAAGATGGGGGAGATTTGGCAAGTGGGTGAAACTTAATTCCATGTTTCATAGCAGGAAGATCAAGAGAAACACTGCGATTCTGTCCTAGTGGGATAGAGACATTGTGTAAATACAAGGGCCAGTTGGGAGAGAGACATTATTGTGTATATACAATTTTCAAACTATATCCGAAATAGGGTAATGCTGCAAAAGGCAGTGAACACATGCTTCATATAGTTGCTTGGTGACCTATTCCCAATTTTATTTACACTTTTTGCATCTGAAGGTGACCTTGAACCAAGATTGAAATTGGTAATTAAGTTGGATCTTAATAGTCTGAATCGATGTTATTTGGGAAGTAACACGATACATATACAGTTGACGAAGACCTGGCATACTTGGGTTTAATCCAACAAATATAGAGGGCACGTTCTTGAGAGCTTCAATCTGGTTTTTGATGGTCAGCCTTTTGTTTCCTATTATGGTTTGATTGTGAATTGCTAATTCGATTTTTGACTTGGGGTGACACTAGCTAGGGAGCATTCAGTCAAAGCTAAGATGGATTGTATGAGGGTTCCACATGTCCCTGTATTTTGAAGACTATCGACATGGCCTAGTGATGCATCTACCTTTTACCAACATTTGGTTAAGTGATAGTGTATCAGTCTGACTCAACTTGGACATAATTTCAGAAGATCGAGTCCGGTTCTTGAGATTATTTGAGTCGGATGAGTTGATCGTATCAAACACCCACCATGGTATAAAAGGAATTAATACGGATTACGATCTGCACTCAATAGTTCAACATTGGCTTACATATGATGCTGCTTATAAATTATAATCATTTAACTAAGCAGGGAAGCTTTGGGTTGGTGGCTATCAATCAATAGACAGAGTTCTCCATTAGCAGATCAAGGTGATTAAAATTCAGGTGCTACTCGAGATTGAAGCAGCTGTTGTTTTGGCCAATCACAAAAGTATGTGTTCAGTTGAGAATGGAGCTCATGTTATTTTTTGCTGCTGAAAATATCAGCAGGATTGATTAGAGTCTGATGACCTCCAATCTTGTTATATATTCTTGGCAGTTTGAACATGTAAATTGTAATTGTAATTGTAATAGGTAGGTTTGCAGTTGAATAGCACTATATGCTTATGGAATATGTAAATATGTAACTCCCAATTGTAAAATGTTTGCACATGATCAAGTCTGGATGTGCACAAAAATCATGACATCTCTGTAACCTTGTTCCAGTTTTAGTTAAGTTTTTCATATTTATTTATTCTTCTTTACAACTTTTTTTGTTTTAATTTTTCTCTCTTAACCTTGACAAGTCAATAAATGGGTCCTCACAACATCTACTACTTCAGTACTCCACACCAACACCAATTCCTTTAAAGCTCAAGTCAAAGAACAATGAGAACAGCAGCCCAATTCCAATAAGATTCAAATCTGAGGACATCGACAACACCAGTCCAGTTCCAGTTCCAGTTCCAGTAAAATACAATGAGATGAGCAATCCAATTCCAATAAAATTCAAGGTGAGTGACAAACAGATGACTTATGAAGATGCTCTTTATTACTCGAGTTGTAGGCTGGGCCAGCTAATTCGAATTCACCTCCACCGAGTTCGTTACCAATCCCTAAGTTTTCACTACGACAGAATCGCAGTGTTTATCTTGCTTGATATTCCTGCAATGAAACATGGAATTAAGTTTCACCCACTTGCCAAATCTGCCCCATCTCCTCCCAAGAGGGACTTGTCTCATTCTCCAAATATCTTGCTCAGTGCTGCCTCTACAACTAAAGATTCAAGAAAAAAGAGAAAAAAATAGGGAGGAAGCGGCTCTCTTCATTTCCCGTTCAAAACCCATTAGAAAGTAATCATGCTGCAAGTGGGATTCAAAGCTAGGACATGGGGGACAAACTCACACAACCCTAACCATTAGGCCATAACACCATTGGCGGGTGATCTAACTTTAGTAATTAATTAAACATAATTTCAAGTTTGGTTGAATAAGGAAAATTGTTTTCAATAAAAAAAAAACAGAGTTTTTGTTTTGAATAAGGAATGAGTTGACAGCTGGTTAATTAAATATAAACAAAGTTCTATTTGAGATGGTGTTGGGCGACTGCAAACAAGTATAAATAGGTGCATCAAACATAGTTTTATTCATAGTGTTTTCAGATAAGCTGATGCGTGAATAAGCAACAGAGAACATAATATTATCTTTGGTGTTTGGTGCGGCTGTGTGCACGTAGACGGTGACTTTGTGTCTGATTCTTTGGACGCAATTTAGTACGACAAAGTGTGACGCATGGCTGCGATATCGACTTAGTTTTGTCGATTGATTTGGTAGAAGAAGTTGAAGGAGCTTTTGGGTTAATATGTTGTGAGGTAACTCGTGTTATTTACTCCTTGTATTACTCAAGCTTTGGCCAAAAAACTTGAGAAGTTATTGTACTTCTTCTTATTTGATTAGTGGATTTTCTTGGATTTGCCCCGTGGTTTTTTCCTTCACATGAAGGATTTTCCACGTAAATATTGGCGTCTTGTTTATTATTGCTTTAGATTATTTCCTTGGTATTTGTCCCAGCAAAGTGGTATCAGAGCAATTGTTAAGAGATTGTCAATTAAAAGAGTTGACATGGAGAATAACAACAATACAAGGACGATTAACTTTAATGGCTCAAACTATGTTATTTGGAAAGCCAAGATGGAAGACATATTATACTGTAAGGATTTGTACCATCCAATTGAGGGAGATGCAGCTAAACCCAAGGATATGTCAGAAGAAGAGTGAAAGAAATTAAATAGAAAGGCTATTGGTCACATCAGGCAATGGTTAGATGATTCAGTATTTCATCATGTGTCAGCTGAGACGTCTGCACATGCTATTTGGACAAACCTCCAGAATTTATATGAAAAGAAAACAAAGCATTCTTGATCAAGAAGTTAGTGAACTTGAAATTCAATGAAGGTAGTTCTATTGTTGAGCACTTAAATGAGGTGAAAGTGTGGTGAATCAGCTGTCCAACATGAAGATAGTATTAGATGATGAAATGCAAGCACTATTACTTCTTAGTTCATTACCAGATAGTTGGGAAACATTGGTGGTGTCGGTTAGTAATTCATCACCGAATGGACAGCTTACCATAGAGTTGGTTACCGGTAGTTTATTTAATGAAGAGACTAGAAGGAAGTCTTTTGGTACTGATCATTCTCAAACACTTGTGACTGAAAATATAGGGAGAGAAAAATATAAGAAATATCATGGTTATGATAAGAACCGTGATAAGTCAAAAGGGAGATCAAAGTCAAGAGATAAAAGTTTTAAGTATCATTATTGTGGTAAACCAGGCCATTTTAGAAAACAATGTTATAGTTACAAAAGATATTTGAAAAAGGGAAAAATGAAGAATGGTGATAGTAAAGAAGCTACAACTGCTGTTACTGATGAATCCGTGGCTCTTTTGTATAGCGAAGGTGAATGTTTACA
This sequence comes from Berberis thunbergii, assembly GCA_003290165.1. Taxonomy (NCBI): domain Eukaryota; kingdom Viridiplantae; phylum Streptophyta; class Magnoliopsida; order Ranunculales; family Berberidaceae; genus Berberis; species Berberis thunbergii. Next base: position 11,437 of record QNQO01002933.1, on the reverse strand, counting down.
TGTTGCAAATGAAGGAAGCAAATGGATTATTGACACTGGTGCATCTTATCATACAACCCTAAGGAAAGACTATTTCACTACTTATAGAGCATGAGATTTTGGTAGTGTAAAGATGGAAAACACTAGCAACTCTAAAATAGTGGGAATATGGTGATGTGTGTGTCCAGACTAATATGGGGTGCACGTTGACTTTGAAAGATGTACGTCATGTTCCTGATCTTCGTCTGAACCTGATTTCTAGACTTGTTTTGGATAAACACGGGTACATTAATTATTTTGGTAATGGTGCATGGAAGCTTACCAAATGTTCACTTGTTGTGGCAAAGGGTAAGGCGTGCTACACACTAAACAAGACTTAGGTAAAATTTTGTAAAACTGGTTTGAATGCAGCTGAAGATGGTTCTTCTACAAAGTTGTGGCATAAGCGACTTGTACACATGAGTTAGAAAGGTATGCAACTCTTAAAAAAAATTTAATTGCCTCCTTGAAAGGTACTCCTCTCAACCCCTGTGATTATTGTTTATTTGGTAAACATCATAGAGTTGTATTTCGTAGATCATCAAAAAGAAAATATGGTTGGTTTACACTGATGTTTGTGGTCCAATTGAAGTAGATTATCTTGATGGTAGTAGATATTTTTTGACATTTATTGACGATGCATCAAGAAAGATGTGGATATATTTTCTAAGATCTAAGGACTAGGTAGAGTTTTGAAGTATCTCCGCAGTGATAATGGTGGCGAGTACACATCAAAAGAATTTAAAGTTTATTGTAGTAAGCTTGGTATACGACATGAAAAGACAGTTCTTGACACTCCACAACATAATGGGGGTAGCAGAAAGAATGAACCGGACTATTGTAGAAAATGTGAGATGCATGTTTCGTATGGCTAAATTACCAAAAGAGTTTTGGTTTGAAGCTGCTAGTACAACTTGTTATCTCATCAACAAGTCTCATTCATTTCCTTTAGATGGTGACATTCCAGAAAGAGTGTGGAGAGGAAAAGATAGTTCATACTCTCATCTGAAGGTATTTGGCTGTAAAGCATTTGTTCATATACCGAAGGAGAAGAGATTAAAGCTTGATGAGAAGGCATCTCCATGTATTTTCATTGGTTATGGAAGTGAGCAATTTGACTACAGATTATGGGATCCTGAGAATAAGAAAATTATTAGAAGCAAAGATGTGGTATTTTATGAATATCATACCATTGCAGATTTTGAGAAAATTGAAAAGCCCAAGCAGATAAATAATGAGGTAGCAGATCTTACACCACTTCCTTTTCCTTTGTCGGATGTTGAAAATGGGGGAGAGATGCCAGATGATATAGTTCATGACCATATGCCAGAAAATGAAGTTGTTAATGATGATCATGTAGAAACAGATGAGACTGCGCATGAAGAGAAACCCCTTTAGCAAGAAATAGTAGAGCCCCAATTAAGAAGGCCTACCAGAGAGCGCCAACATTCAAAGAGGTATCCCAATGATGAGTATGTTTTCCTTATAGAAGAAGATGAACCAGCAAATTTTCAAAAAGTACTAGATCATAAAGATAAAGATAGCTGAATGAAAACTATGCAAGAAGAGATAAGTTCCTTGCATAATAATGACACTTATGATTTAATTGAAATTCCAAAAGGTAGAAAACATTTGAAGAACAAATGGGTGTACAAATTGAAAAAGGATGGTGATGGAAAGAATGTGAAACACAAAGCTCGGTTAGTGGTAAAAGGCTTTGTGCAAAAGAAGGGGATATATTTTTATGAGATATTCTCACCTGTGGTGAAGATGACATCCATTAGAGTGGTGTTAAGTCTTGCAACTAGCCTGGATCTTGAGATTGAGCAGTTAGATGTTAAAACTGCATTTCTTCATGGGGATTTGCATGAAGAAATTTACATGGCACAACCAGAGGGTTTTGAAGTGAAAGGGAAAGAACATATGGTTTGCAGATTGAAGAAAAATCTTTATGGGTTGAAACAGGCTCCGAGACAGTGGTATAAGAAGTTTGACTTCTTTATGGTAGGACATGGTTACAAGAGAACACTTCTAGACCATTGTGTTTATGCCAGATATTTTTTGCTTGGATAGCTTCATTATTCTCTTGATTTATGTTGATGATATGCTAATTGTTGGAAAAGATGATATGATTGGCATGTTGAAAAAAGATTTGTTTTAGCTCTTTTGATATGAAAGACTTGAGGCCAGCTCAACACATCTTAGGGATGAAGATTACACGTGAGAGAAAAATTAAGAAGTTGTGGTTGTCACAAGAAAAGTATGTTGAAAAAGAACTTGAAAGGTTCAACATGAATGATGCTAAGCCCGTGAGTACTTCACTTGCGAATCACTTCAAGTTAAGTGCCAAGTTATCTCCTCGTACTGATGAAGAAAAGAAGCATATGTCAAGTATTCCATACTCTTCTGCTATAGAGTGTTTGATGTATGCTATGGTTTGTACTAGGAAAAATTATTATAATTCAAGCTTGTCAACTGTGAGTTGTGACCAGCAATGGCGAACCAGATAACAAAGGATTGTTAGGACCATAGCAAGACAAAATTTACCATAAAGACACTGTTGTTGGAGAAAACAGTAAAATATATGAACCCATCCATGACAGGAAAATAGATTTATTATGAGAAAGCTAAAAAACAAATGAAATGAACAAAAAATTATTACAATATAGATGGTGAACTTAATGGACCTGCACTGAAGCAACTATCCCTTGCTGACCAAATCGAGCTGCAAAACCAGGCGCTAGATGTTGGCAATGTTCAATCTTAAGACAATTTTTTGAGGAATAATTCTACAGAGCCCGCTCTTGTAGCCCGCTCATGGTCTGAACCCTCCCAGGCACGTGCCATAGGGAGGATGTTTGCCACGTGAAGGCGACTCAAACCTCAGAGCCTCTCAAACCTCAAACATCCTCCTCTACGAAGGCGACTCCTCAGAGCCTCCTCCTCCTCTCCTACACGCCTCCTCCGAGCTTCCTCCTCTCCTGCGAGTCTCCTCAGAGCCTCCTCTAGCGCTCTTCCACGCCAGATCTGCTCCGCTCGCTCGGCGCCTCTTCTTCTGCTACGTTTTCAATCTGCAAAAATTTTGTTAATTTATCTTCTTCATTTTTTGGAATTCATTTATACTACTGAAAATCTAATCTTCTACTACTAAAATTTTTTGGAATTCATCTTCTTCATTTTTTGGAATTCATCCTGAATTTATACTGAAATTATACGATTTCAAAATTTTTACACCCTGAAATCATACTGAAATTTACAAAATTTTTCTCTTATGACTTGAAGAGGGTTGACAGAGATGATTAGTGTAAAATTTTTGTTAAATTATATTACTGAAATTCATGATAATCCTGCAAAATTTTTGTTAATCCTGCAAAAACATGGATTTGATTAGATTTTGTTAAAAAAAAAATGTATAAACCAATCATAATTTTAGCCTAGTTGTAAAACATTTTAAAGATTAGCTAATTTATACAGTCTATTCCTTAAATGTGAAAATTTGTGAGAATAATAAATGTTTTTGTCATGGAATTATATTTTTAATTGTGTTTTGATATGTGTTTCAATACACATGTAGATACTCTTACGTACATATTTGATGATAACTACCCCTTTAATAGGTTCAGTAAGAAGAAACTTTAGAAAATATAAGGGATGGATAGTGTAGAAGATATTGAATTGATGGATAATGAAAAAAATTTAGAAGAGATAAGGGATCCTACAGAAGAGATGAAATTCAGCAACATTGATGAGTACAAACGTTATTATCATGATTATGGTAATAAAATAGGATTTCCAGTGAAAATAAATAATACAGAAAAGATGAAAATGGAAAACTATATACTTAACGCTTGCATGTGGTCGGTCTGGGCAGCATATAAGTAAATCACAAAGTGTTGTAAACAAGCGGGGTACAGCTAAATGTGGATGTATGGCTAAAATTAGAGGTAAAATACTCTCTGATGGTGATGTCTTAGTGACAAAAGTAACAGTAGATCACAATCATGAATTGAGCCCCGGAAAATCAAGATTTTATCCGAAAAATAAAGTTATGAGCTCATACGCTAAGAAGAAGCTAGATTATAATGATAGAGCATGTATTAGGCCAAATAATGATTTTACTTCATGTGTGGTTGAAGCTGGTGGTCATGATATTCTGCAATTTTCTCAGAAAGATTGTTACAATTATTTGGATAAAATGAGGAGGTTGAGACTTAGGGAGGGGGATGCGGAGGCCATTCACAACTACTTCCAAAAAATGCAAGCTAACAATGTTAATTTCTTTTATATGATGGATTTGGACAATAAAGGGAGATTGAGAAATGTCTTTTGGGCTGATGCATGGAGCAGAGCAGCTTACAAGGAGTTTGGAGATGTTGTTACCTTTGACACTACATACTTAACGAATAAGTATGACATGCCATTTGCTCCTTTTATTGGGGTGAACCATCACAGTCAGTCAATTCTTTTGGGATGTGGATTGATATGTGGTGAGGTCGTTGAAGAGTTTGTTTGGCTTTTCAAAACTTGACTGGTGTGTATGAATGACAATGCTCCGACCGCTATAATCACTGATCAAGATAGGGCAATGAAGAGAGTCTATGAAATTATATTTCCCAACACACGACACAGATGGTGCTTGTGGCATATTATGAAGAAGTTGCCTGAAAATTGTCCGGTTGCAATCAATATGAGGCAATCAAGTTTGCAATGCAAAGAGTAGTTTACGATTCCTTGTCTCATGAAGATTTTGAAGTAAATTGGCATGGTTTCATTGAGAAATATTGCCTGCAAGAAAAGGATTGGTTGAGAGGATTATATCTTGAAAGAATGTGTTGGGTGCCAACATATCAAAGATCTACTTTTTGGGCGGGGATGTCTTCAACTCAAAGGAGTGAAAACATGAATGCTTTTTTTGATGGTTATGTAAATTCGAAGACCACTTTGAAGCAGTGCACTACGAAGTAAGGTTCAAAAGGAAGCTGAATCAGACTTTAAATTGTATAACCGAGTGATCCCTTGCATTACGCCTTATGGAATAGAGATAACTTTTCAAACGTCCTACACTACAAAAAAATTTAAGGAGTTCCAACACGAGATAGCAGGGAATATATGTTGTACAATAAGTAGTAAAGTTATAGATCAAAATGGCTTTGAGGTATACACTGTTAGACAAGACTTGGTGATGTGAGATAGACAACGTTCAGTCAATTTTATAGTATATTTTAACGTTGTCGACTTCAATATCAAGTGTAATTGTCAATTGTTTGAGTTCAAAGGGATCTTATGCAGACATGTATTGAAAGTGTTGTTTGAAAGCCATATTCATGTTATGCCAGATAAATATGTTCTTCGGAGGTGGAGGAAATATGTGAAGAGGGCTCATACAAGGGTTAGGATTGTTTATTCAGATTGGGGAATGAAGCCTAAAAGTCAAAGGTTTGACAAGATGTGCAGTCACTTCTATGAAATGGCCGACTACGCCGCTGAGAATGAAAAGAAGACATGTCAAGTTCATGAATGGATCACTTTGAAAATGGAGCAACTCAAAACTGATGATGGTGATGAGGGTGTTGATTCACATGGGTTTATGGAATTTGGGTCCAACACTACTAGTTCTGGGATGCAATCCAACATTCATAGTCCATTACCGGTTCGTAGCAAAGGCCGACGCTCTAATTCAAGGATGCAACCCACACTTGAAAAGATTTGCAAAAAAATACAAAGGAAAAAAAATAAACAAGCAAAAAAAAGATCACTCCCTTGAGAAGAATGTGGTATGTTCTGCAATATGGTTTTTTTGAATATTTAATTTCTTTAAGTCTAGAATATTAAATAATGCAAGCTAACTTGTCATTTGTAGGGTTGTTCCCAGAGTGGAATTGAAGGATCAGAATATTTGACATCGCATTCAATAAATCCAAATACCCAGGTTTGTTTTTAAATAATGCAAGCTAACAACATATATTTACTGACGCGTAACTATCACTTATGATTGTTTACTTATGATTTGTATTTGTGGACTTCAAGGATGAAACAATTGTGTCACAAATCCAGCAGCAGGAAATCCAAACGCATGCGCCAACCCATTACCATATGAGATTCACGTCATTGCACTTCGTTTCAATGCTCCTTTGATTACTTCTATGCTGCCATCATTGCTCTTGTAATCTATGTCCCAGGTAAATCCTTTTCTTTCAACTACAAATAACACTTCTGATCTGATATCAGGTTTAGCTCGTAGTTTTGCTTGTTGCTGACTTTCCTTTGGATAATGTATCCTCATTGCAGGCAGTCCACACATGCACACGTATATGCTTGGACAGAGGAAGAAAGCTCTCTCCATGTCTAAGAAAGAGTGAATGCATCCTGGTTAGATTGATTGGCAATATTTGTTTGCATGAATGAAAAAGTTCTGCTGTAATCAAACCTGATATGTTATTTGTGATTGAGTGTTTTTTGCTTCCATATGTAGTCTCTATTTTCTGGGTTTTTTGAGTTGATGCTGGTTTGGCACCTCAAGTTTCAAAATTATCAAGAGAGCTTTATGCCCAAATCATTTAAAGACAAGGTCATTAAGAGTAAGAGTAATGATATCTTGTTGTACAAATCATCAAGAATTCAAGACACCTTGCAAACGTCCTTATCAATCCGTTGAATATGCCACCACAACAAATTACTGTATTCTTCAAAGAAATCTAGAGGTTCAAACAAACAAAGAAATTTTACAAATTTTCGCACAAAGTAGATGATGCTAGGAATGAAGAATCTTACATTGGATTTAAGCATAATTTAGATATCTTGATGAACCATGCTAGAAGTGAACTATCGCACATTGCAATCACATTGGAAAGAGCCATTACAGGTAGTCAGCCACAAATGGATGTGCTAGTTTTAGCTAATTTGAGAGATGCGGCTAGTTTAACCAGATAGGGTGAGATGCTTTCAGTAGCCCTCACTTTCACAACTCAATTGCTGGGTTGAGGATATCTTATGTAAAACCATTGTGGCGGATATCTTATGCAAAACCATTGCTGAGGACTCGCATAATATTTGCAGCTCTAGATCTGCTGAAAAATAGCCACGTACAAGCCATCATAAGGCTAGAAACATCTGCATTTGTACCTGATCAATTAAGAACTTCAAAAGCAGCACATTATAAAACTCAAACCAACATAACACACAGACATGTAACACACAATCTCACTGACATACAACATTATAAAACTCAAACCAACATAACACAGACATAAACTCTCATGGAGACAAAAACAACAACTTGCAAGTAATATCCCATGAACATAATTATTCTTTCTCCTCCAAACACTGACTTATGTGTCACTATATAAGCATTCTTATTCCTGATATTAACAAAATGTACATTCATTCATAACATAACTGAATACACGTTTGAAATACCACTTACAGAGTATTCAAAATGCCACAAGTTTGAACAAAACAACTACCATTATCATAAGAAACGCCACTAGCAGTGCATTAATCAAATCCCTTATCAAAGCCCATTTATCATTGTTCGCTTCAGCTTCACCCGCGTGAGCGTGATACTGATTATTCCTATCTTCGAAGAGATTTATTGTCTCGTAGTTCTTATTTTTGACCTCTGCAGTAGATGATGAGCTTGCCTCGTCGTTATATTCCACCACTTCTGAGCGAACCCACTCTTTATAACTAGCATGAGCCTCGACATCTTAGGCAAAACCCTTGTACATATTACCTCTATACTCTGTTACTTGGATTCAACAATCTTGCCAAGTTGCGTAAATTCCAGGGACACGACCGCGATATACCACATATGCCTTGTATGTTTTGTTGGGTTAAGATCCTTATTTCAACATAAAAAAATTAACAAAATTTTTGCAGGATTATCACGAATTTCAGTAGTATAATTTAACAAAAATTTTGCAGGATTATCACGAATTTCAGTAGTATAATTTAACAAAAATTTTGCAGGATTATCATGAATTTCAGTAGTATAATTTAACAAAAATTTTACACTAACCATCTCTATCAACCCTCTTCAAGTCATAAAAGAAAAATTTTGTAAATTTCAGTATGATTTCAAGGTGTAATTTAGATCAGTATTAATTTCAGTATGATTTCAGGGTGTAAAAATTTTGAAATCATATAATTTCTGTATAAATTCAGGATGAATTCCAAAAAATGAAGAAGATGAATTCAAAAAAATTTCAGTAGTAGAAAATTAGATTTTCAGTAGTATAAATGAATTCCAAAAAATGAAGAAGATAAATTAACAAAATTTTTGCAGATTGAAAACGTACAAGAAGAAGATGAAGAAGAAGAGGAGGTGCCGAGCGAGCAGAGCAGACCGGGCGGAGCAGATCTGGCGTGGAAGAGCGAGCGTGACGAGGAGCAGATCTGGCACGGAGGAGCACAAAGGAGGCTCTAAGGAGACTCGTAGGAGAGGAGGAAGCTCTGAGGAGGCGCGCAGGAGAGGAGGAGGAGGAGGAGGCTCTAAGGAGTCGCCATCGTAGAGGAGGAGGTTTGAGAGGCTCTGAGGTTTGAGTCGCCTTCACGTGGCAAACACCCTCCCTATGGCACGTGCCTGGGAGGGTTAGGACCATGAGCGAGCTACAAGAGCGGGCTTTGTAGAATTATTCTTTTTTGAGCACTACTACAGTGCCTGGTGTTGTGCCTGGTGCCACTAGGCACCGTCTATCTGTCGCGAGATATGAAATTATTCACATCTCGAGGCAGATGGACGGTGCCTGGTGGCCCAGGTCCAGACACCCTAGATTTTTCCCAATTTTTTTGCATAACTAGTTAAGCTTCAATAAATTCATTAACGCAATATATAATCTTCTAATCATAAGCAAAAATTATTACATAACATTCGGACCATTCAATTTTAGCAATGACATACTCTGAATCTTCTATCCCTAATCACGTCTGAAGATGCCACCGATTCATACATATTTAGTATCAGGTCATTTGCTTTGTCCAAATAATTTGAAAATAACGATCGACTTTCAGTGCTTCCAACTACAAATGAAGGAACAAAAAAAAAGAAACACAGAGAGAGAAAACCAGATCTCTAAAAGACAAAAACCTGGAGTCCTGCTTTATCTGATGCCAGTGTCATGTTGTGGAGACTATCAATCTGAGTAAGCATTAGACTATAGTTATCGGGTTCATTCAAATAAGGCTGAAAAAACAACATAATATTCTATATTTACTTATTTAGGAATACCGTATCTCCAGAATAGTAAAGCATCATGCAGCAATGTAAAAATGGAACAAGAAACTCAGGACTCAACATTCTGAACAACCAAGTATAAGACAGGAACTGAAACTACTGGTCTGCATTCTCAAGAAAGTGACTAGTGATGCTTCCTGGCATGTCAGATTTCGAAGACAAACAAGTATCTTGCACAACCACGATAGTTAAAGCATCCACAATAAGGGAAGGGTCAGGCAGCCCTCTCTACGTTTTTTGTAACATAAATTTGTCTACATGGCGAATCAGGCACACCTTCCCTAAAACACCTGCCTACTAGGCATCGCTGGGACTGAACAAATACCATTAGCTGTGTGGCATATAGTTAACCGCTTGACTCAAGTCAATTGGTTGGTCAATGGCACCCCCGTTGTTCAAAAATCGCATGACCATTGTCAGTCTTGACAAAGTATAGCCGTTGGCATCAACGGCTGAAAACGTTGCTTGCAAAGGCTAAAAAGGTCTAGGCAGCTAATGACATGCGCCTGGTGTACCATTGTCCCCGTGGCTAATGGTATGCCACATGAAGCTCAGGCAAACCCTTGCCAAGGGACTTCCTGCAGGCAGGGCTGCATGAGGCATTCCTATGTCGCTTACCTTGTCAGGAATGGCTATTGTGGTTGTTTTGGGACTGAATTTGGAGATAGCCTTGCCTGGGTCAATAGGCCAGGCTCTCCAAGCTCCAAGCATGCCTACTGTGGATGATCTTAAGTGATAATAATGATGATGATGGTGGTGATGATGATGATAATAGTAATAACGGAAAGAGAGTAGATCAAGAGAGCAGGACAGAAACATGAGCAGGTTGTTTAGGGTCAGTGCTCAGCACTACCCCTACCCTTGATTTTGTAGTCAGTTCAAACTAATCCATCAAGGCCAGAAATAGTTTTTGGAATTCAAATATTACTACCTATTCAAGAACATTACCTCATAAAATAGTGCACTATTGGAGCCCAACGACCCATCAACAAAAGCTTTACACCACCCAAATAAATCCATTGGCTCAAAACACGTCCTGTCTTGTGGAAAAGATCCTACAAGAGAAAGCTATAAAGTTTCAGCAGGAAATAGCTCATAAAGAAACAAACTTAGGTGTCAGCTCTAACCAAAATAATGAAAGAAAATTCAATCTCCACAACGGATAGAACAAAAATGGAAGGCAAATGAATCAAAGCATAGTTTTTCCTGATAATAAGATTGCATCCTTGTGATGTAGCTATCAAATTAACAAAACAGTTTCTCAAGTAAACTATTAAACTTATCCAACGGAATTCCTCAGCTGGCTACTGAGCATGGTATTGAGATGTCGAATATCGTCATAGCAGTGGAATTCCTGCAGCCAGACAGTATGGTATAGTGATGCATATGATATGATATGACATCAACCCAAATAAATTAGCATTCTTACTAACACTGTTTTGTTACTAATAGATCTGAACATAAGAACTATATTGCTATGCATCATTTACGATTCTCTAAAAACTACAGAAGATAATCAGATGTTTACTATCCTCTATCTGAACAGATAAAGATAATTGAAATAATGAATGATCACTCACATTGCTTTACTACTGAGGCAGTCAAGACGTTTTAAATAAGGTCATGCTTTATAACAAACAACTAGGCTTTGCTCTTTTATGTTTTTATTTTAGATTTTTAAGTTCAAATTTTATTGAAAGAACGAAAACTTGCCCAACAAACAAATACAAACGCCACACTCTGTAGCACCCCAAAACCAGAAAAATACCCTATTGGACCCTCATGAACTGCTTCCTTTTTAAACTCTAACGTTAATTGAGTAAAACGAACACCCCTGAAACAACAGGAAATCCCAACTCTAGCTAGGAAGGAATTCTCAAAGATCTGGCCATTCTGTTCTTGCCATGATTCGAACAACGGCACAAGGGACAAGAGACCACACATCCTCCTTTATCCTTGGGCAAATGCTTGATACTCATAACCATGGAGCACATCCTTGATGAACGGACGCATCACCCAATCCACTCCACATGCCCAAATAAAATTATTCCACACAGATATAGCGAAGTCACAATGTATAAGCAGATAGTATATGGTCACACGTTGGGCACTCTGGATAAAATCTATACCTTTCTAATGAAAACGTCCCTAGTAGCTGCTCGATCACAAAAAACCTCCCAAACACAG